>BQNB010076220.1:0-31219 GCA_026074375.1 Tanacetum coccineum | reverse complement strand
TCGTTCTTTGTATCTTGTGTGATGTGTATTATGACGTCACGCCCCCGGACACGTGTATTCCGTCCAGGCCCCGTTTGGGGGTGTGACAGATTGGTATCCAGAGCCAAGGTTATAGAGAACCAGGTAGTATATCTAGGTCTGGTCTATAACCAGTATGTGATCCTACGTGCCTTACCTGCTTGCATATATATCTTATAATAATAGCGTTTAATATATATAAGTACTGATTATATATATCATATTGCCATAATTACCTTATTCATCGTTTTGCCATTTCATATTTCGCATCGTACTTATTTCTTGGCTCTGCTTGCACGTGCATGGTTTCATATAAAGAGGATTTATATAAACTTGTGCTTGTGCAGGTCATGGCTGCTCCTGTTATTTCTATTTTGTCTGATACGTCTGAGGAGAGTGTGGGGTCTCATGCCCCATGAGTGATTCTCTTTGGTGTTATTCCTGCTATTATCCCTGTTATCCCTAAGGTTCTAGTTGTTCCAGCTGACCCTATAGTTGCACCGAAGGAGGGGACAGTTTCAGTCGTCTCACCTTTCGGGGTACTTGATTTAGTGTATTATTCACCTTCTTCTGATTCTGATCCATCGGAGGATTCTTTACCCCCCACACCATATTTGCCATTGGTTTCACCCTTTTTGTGTTCTGATGACTCAGAGGCGGACGGTGAGTCCGAGCCTGCTGAGCAAAGACCTTTATCGTCATCTCGTGATACTCTTGCACCATTATCAGAGTTTCCCCTTGCACTTGTTGTTGCCTCACCCAGGATTCGTCGACATTCAGCGACTCTTGTCCAACCCGGTGAGGCTATCCCTTTCGGCCGACCTTACCGCACCCATCCTAACAGGCCGCGTAAGTTGTTAACTGCGAGGAAGAGAGTTAGACCTTTACCTTCTCGTAGACTTGCATGGAGACGTGTCTCTCATCATTCATCGGATCGTCATTCTTCATCAGACTCATCTTCTTCTAGTGCACCTTCACATCATTCCCTATCTGGACATACACCACCAGAAATCACCGATGCTGATTCATCTACATCACAAAGATTTGTTCATCGCTCACTTGCTAGGACTCCACGACATAGTAAGGCTTTTAGACGTTGGAGGTCTGCACCATTGTCTACCCCTTACCTACCAACTACATCAGAGTCATCTTTAGGTTCATCTTCTGATAGGTCATTGTATTCATCTTCACCTTCTTCTAGGCCATCTCGTAAGAGATGTAGATCCCCTACTGCTTCGGTACCATCATCCACTCATGTTTCGAGGTCGATAGCCCCTACTCCTGCTGATCTTTTACCACCTCGCAAGAGGTTTAGAGATTCATACTCACCAGAGGATAGCGGAGAGGAGCATATAGAGGTGGATACTGCTGATGCAGAGGCTGTTGCAGATATAGGTATTAGTGAGGGAGTTGTAGCTCACCCTGAGGATGGTGTAGGTATAGGATTTAAGATTGCTACTAGTGATGTTAGGGAGTATGATGAGGAGTTTGAGGGTTAGTGCGGCAGACACGAGAGAGATCGCTGTAGATCCATTGGTTATTGGTGATAGTTCTGAGTCTTCTAGAGGAGGTATACCTGATCTTGAGGATACTATTTATGATATAGTTCACTACATGTCAGAGGTTCGTATTGATAGGATTACTGAGATTGAGACCACTCAGAGACAGTTGGAGACTAGTCAGATGGTAGCTAGTGGAGAGCGAGCTAGTTTGGTTGAGAGGATTGGGAGTTTGAGACTGGAGTACCTAAAGGTTCGAGCTATGTTGAGTATAGAGAGAGATCGGATTGACAGTATTCGTTGGCACATGGCACTTTCACAGGAGGAGTTTCGTCAGGTTCGTAGGGATCGTGATGATACTCGGAGGAGACTTAGGAGGTTGGAGTCGTATGTTGAGAGACATTTGGGTTTTCGCCCTTAGACTAGTAGTACCATGATCATGTAGGACATTAGACTGATGGTTAGGTCTAGATGTTGGCAGTAGAAATAATCGTAAATCATGTACCTATTTTGGGTTGGTTGTAACCGAATTATGCTTTTATTCGTGAAATGAAAAGCTTGTTTTGATTCTCTCGCGTATTCATCTATATTGTTATTTACTTGTTCTGGCAAAACATGTTCTATTGTATTTTCCTATATAAACCCTTTAGTTATAAATTTTAGAAAGTTACGATATATACCCCTATGCATGAAAATATTTGCAAAACAAGTCCAAAATCCATAATAAGGTCTTTTTGAATTCTAAAAGAGTTTTATAGCTTATGACTTATTAAAATAAGCTAAAATAAATTAGGATAAATATCTTTTACGAGCTTATAGCTTATTAAAAGAGCTTATGAGCTTAAAACACAAAAATGGGTCGTTTGGTTTATAAAATTTAACCTGATGGGTTTAAGTTTTTAAGACTTGATAAAAAGCTTATAAAATGATAAATAAGCTTATAGGAATAGCTTATAACAACAGCTTATAAGTTTAGCTTGTAGATTTAAAGAAAACAAGTAATTAGGGTTTTAAGGTTTCGTTTGGTTTTAGAAAATTAACCACGCATGGTTTTGAGTTAAAAGCTTTTAACAAGAGTTCATACATGATTATAAGATACTTATTAAGGATTCAAAATAGAAAACGAGCTTATTGAACGAGACTTAGGCTTACTTGAGCTCAAAGTGGGTCAAAAATGGGTTTTGAGTTTCGTATGACTGGAAACAACCTTGCAAGGCTTCTTCTCTTGGTTTCTTGGCTTCACTTCTATTCTTGGGGACCTTCTTTACTTCCTTGATCAGCTTAGAACTTCATTGATTGTAAGAAATGAGTTTTAGAGGTGTGAGATTGAAGTATGAAGGGTGCGGCTATTTATAGGGTCGAATGACCCTTGGAGACCAAGTTTTAAGTGATGTGGTGGATAAATCTTGTAGGGTGCTGACTTAGGAGGGCTAGAAGGTGAGTTTTCAAGGCTAGGTTAGTAGATATGAAGTGTTGGAAGGGTTTTGGAGGGGTGATGTGGTCGCGGCTAGAAAGGAGCAACAAGGAGGTGATGTAGTAAGCTTGGTAGCCAAGGAAAGGAATAGAGGTGCTTGTAAGCTACATAGGTGGCTGCTTGGTGTGTCATAGTGGTGCTTGAGGTGTTAGGATGTGTGCTTGGGTTTAAAATGGGTCAAAATGGAAGCAAATGGGTCACGGGTTGGTTTAGGGCTCGTTTTAGGGTTCGGGGTTTTAATTTCAAGTTAGGGTTAGGGCTTAGGATAGATTAAGGTTTAGTATTAGTGTTAGGATTATGGTTTAGTGTGTAGAATTAGGGTTTAGGGCTTAGGATTAAGTTTTATAGTTTAGGTTTAGAGAGTGAAATTTAGGGTTTAGGGTTTTGTTTAGGGTTAGGGTTTAAATTAGGTTTTAGAATGAATTGTGGAATTAGGATTTAGGGTTTTAAAGTCTGCATTAAAGTCGTGTGACCTTTGGTTAAGTGGTTGGGTAAGAAACTAAAGTGATTTAGGAGCATTAAATGACCTAATTAGGTTTTCATGCATCATTAACTGCAAATTGAGCTTTAGAAATGTGTAACTTGATTTAGAAGGTTTAGAAGGGAAAAGATATTCAAATGTTGTTCAGTGTACACTTGTACACATGCTTGAAGGCTTGCAGATTTATTTTATATGTATATATTACATATAATTAGGGTTTTGATATAAACGTTAACGGATAAAGTCTGTTTTGATATAACGTTGTAAATGGTACGTTAAATGGATAATGTACTTGGTAAAATGATATTAAGATATAGAATTGACATATTAGGATGTTTACATGATATAAACATAGATATAGATGGCATTGGTGGAGGTTGCGTTTAGAGATGCAAGTTACGTTGCATAATGAGATAAAGCAAAAAATTCCTGGTAAAAAGGTGGTATATATATATAATAGATGGATATTACAGTGCATCTAATTTAATAGATGGATAATTACATTGATGAAAATTACGGGTTGTTATAGTCTCCCTCCCTTAAAAGAAATCTCGTCCCGAGATTTAGTTGGATGCCGGAGTGATGTTTGAAAACAGATGTGGATACTTGGCACGAATTTGATCTTCGCGTTCCCACGTAAATTCTGGTCCTCTTTTAGAGTTCCATCTTACTTTGACTATAGGAATACGACTTTGTTTCAGTTGCTTGACTTCTCGATCCATGATCTCCACTGGTTCTTCTACAAAGTTGAGTTTGTCATCAAGTCGAAGCTCTTTCATTGGAATGACAAGGGATTCGTCAGATAAGCATTTCTTTAGATTAGAAACATGGAAAGTACTGTGGACATTACTGAGCTCTTCAGGAAGCTCAAGTTTATATGCCACTGGGCCAATCCGTTCAAGGATTTTGAAAGGTCCAATGTACCGGCATTCTGGATATGAAACCTAGCGCTGTTCACCCGCATTGTTCGAGATTTGTCTGCTAACTGCCCTTATTTTCAAGAAGGGTGTGATGCTGTTGGAAAAGCTGGCATCTCTGCTTTAGTGAAGTGTACCTCCGCGATTCGCCAACTAGCATACGCTGCTGTTCCAGATTCTCTAGACGAATATTTACAAATCGAGTGAAAAAACTTTCTCGTGATTGTGTTTGATGCTTTCTGTAACGGGGTTATAGGAGTTATATGGCGAGGAGTGATTTTTGCCGAAGGAGCCTTCGCAAACTGAAGTCGAAAAACTCTACGCTTTTTCACGAGAAGCAAAACATGGGTTTCCTGGTATGATAGCAGCATAGACTATACTAAATGGCCGTTGGGCTCAATGTCCCTCAAGCTTTCGGTGCTCTATCAGTAGGGGTGATCCGGGTTAGGAGCCATCTCATTTTGTTAGAAGGGTTGCCTCATTAATATTTATTGATTGGCACGCCTTTTTGGTGTTGCAGGTCTCGAACAATGACGTTAAAGTTTTACGTCATATCCCCTGTTTTAATGATTCTTACGTAGGAAAGCACCAGAGGTTTCCATTCGTGGCTAACGACGTGCGTGATTATAAACGGGATATTATTTTTATGACGAGGATATATCCAGATGGGCTGTTGCTTAATGAACTCTTTTTCGCAGCCAGAGAGTCAATGGATGTGAAGCGAATAAGATTAAGCAGCGCATGGAAGCAAAAGAAAAAGATGTGGGAACGAGCATTTGGACGTTGCTAAAGAAAAAATGGGCTTATCGTTAAGAACTCTTGCTAGGTCTAGGGAGTCTTAAGGATTACGCTTTGATGTACTCAACAAAGAAAAAAGGAAAGGCAATCTCTCCCATTTATCTGGAGGAAACAACCATACCGTGAAGATGATCCCGTAAGATCGGCAACAAGATAGGCTACGAGGTTATCAGAGAAATACACGACGAAGAAACTTATAATAATCTTTAAGCGATCTAGTGAAACACATTTGCAACGAAACAAAGCAAAAACTAATTTACTGTTAATTTTTTTATCTTCCGTAATTTTTTTCTGTCTTTTCTTCCGTGTATTTTTATTTCCGTATTTTAGTTTGTAATGTTTAATTATTAATGTATATTAATTTTCTTTTTAGATTTTCGAGGTCGCTGTGCGGTCACCACTACGGTGTTTGGTCACTGTGTGGTCTAGAAGAGAGAAAAGCTGAGTTGGCGTGAAGTGGCGGTGTCCCTTCTGCGGGGGGGGGGGGGTTCACCACTAGTTTTGCCTTTAAAGATGCAAATTACATTGCATTATGAGATAAAGCAAAAATTTTCTCTGTAAGAAGGTGATATATTTATAAACATCTTTATCACCGTCCTAAAAAAATCCGACCATATTTAACATCTCATCATCATTAAAGGGCAACATTCGGCGTTTTAGGGGGAACTATCTGCCTGTTTGGATCGCTACACCTTCATTGTACATCAGCGCATGAGAAAGAAAAAATAACTTACCAAGTTACCGTCAATGCGTTATTAACTGTAATTACTGTATGTAAAGTATACACGTGGTGCCACACACACACGGGACATAAAACGATATAACAATCATTTCTGAGAATTTCGCATATTCACCAACACTGAATCTCTCAATATTAGGCCTTAATTTATATACTACCACCAAGCTACATGGAATTTTTAAGATTTACAATCACAATTAGCCACAAGTAGTGGTTAAAAAAAACCTAGCTAAAAGAGAAAACGGGCGATTTTTAATTGGATCAATAGACAGTTGATAACTCATAGAAATACACGCAGAATCATATTGGTCCAGCTAGCAACACCGATGGTTCTTACTTATTTGCACTTAAAATAATATGTAGATGGATAATTACATTGATGAAATTACGGGGTTGTTATACGGCTTATTTTTATTTTCGTATTGGGTCATAAAATATTTTTTTTTTGTTGGCTTATTTATGAGCTAATCATCATTAGACCTATTTTTTTGTTGTAACACTTATATGGTTATCACGTTTTCAGTTTAGGCTTCTTGTTCATAAAAATAATTTGGGCTTATTCATAGTATCTTCAAACATTGGTCAAATATGGGTGCGTTTTAGTTTGAGGAAAAAAATCTGACACCATGTTTAATTGTTTTTGAGTTCTTCTTTTCACGCTTATTTTTTATGGCTTATTAGAGGGTTTAACAATAGCTTATTTTGTGGTTTTCTTATTAGACGGAGCTTCTTTGTAAAGCTTATTCTCAAGCTTATTTTTTTTTGTTGTCTTTGCTTATTATCTTTGTGGTCCACACCGGTTGAGACAAGAAGGAGACCAAGATCCACATTTTTAGCTTCGTTGTACATTGGCTTTTGTTGGTTTCTCAAGAAAGACAAGGACGTTTTTGTTGCTATCTGGTGAAGGGAAGACAAGAACGATAGTACAAGCATAGTTGGAACCGATCTATTGTGCCATAATAGGAACCCAACTACTCAAAATCTTTGTTCAACCGATCTATGCGAACCGATCTACTCGTCCTGTTGCTCCCCCCCCCCCCCCCCCCCCCCCCCCCCCCCAACAATACAAACTTATCAAAAAGTTGTAGGAACGAACAAACCTTTGTGACAACCGAACGCACTTCGTTTTCAATGTCAACTCGAAACTACTTGTTTTTCAATGTCAACGATCTACTTATCTCTCATTTGTGAACTGGATATCAAACAATTAAGAACCGAACTTTACTACAAACACATAGGAACCGATCTACAAGTTACGTCATTTTTTTGTTTTTTGGTTTCGAGGGACGATTCACTACGGGATTATAATCGCTATACCATTACGTTCGTGAACTCATTTCGATCATCGTGGGTAATTCATTTTTTACCGTGATAACCGTGACTGCTCTGCGTGATTAATAAACGAAAAAACGTATATTTATTTTTTTATATGTCAATCGAGGGATTTGAGCGATGATTCAAATGGAGGGAAAATCTATCTTTTATTAAACCCTTTTGGAAAAGTTGGCAATGCAGTCTTGAAATTCAAGTTCAAATTACCACCCACTAAGGTCCTTGTTTTTCATTCTAGGTCCTTCTTTTGTTGAAATACCCTTAACCACCGCTTTAGTCCTTATTCTTTCAATTCAGGCACGTTCAGCACCTCAAAGTGGAGTCGTAATTGCACCGTTGTCCCTATTTGAGTTTTAATCAAAGTTGATAATTTCAAGTTGAAAGTTTGTGACGGTCATACGTTTTAAGCTCACCGATCGTTAAAAAAGCTACGTACTTCAATTTCTCCACAACGATTTCAACCACAATGAATTATTGTTTCCGGTTTCTTCTTGATTTTGTAAAAATACCCTGGCGAATGATTCATTATTTTCTCGGTTTAAATCAAAGACTTGTAAAATCCCTGATGAAAACATTAATTGATTTCAATCCACAACATCAATCACTTTACCTACTTAAGATCTGATATCCATTCACAACATCAAAATGTCAAATACCAATACCAATTTGCAAACTCAATCATTGAATGCTCTTCACAATGCTATCATGGAAGCAGGTGGTAAAGACCATTCCACAATGTTAGCAACGTGTGGTAATTACGTTCAGTGGGAATCCAGAAATCATAAGATACCTCGACATAAACCCAACATGAACTCATCCAATATTGTCTCCAGAATACCACTTACAAATACAAATGGACTTAGAAGACTGTTCCAGTTGCTGAAGGTAGTTCAGAAACCACTACAGAAGGGTATATGGAGAACTATAAGAATGTTTCATAAGACATACGGGATCAACTGAATGCTGAAGCTGAAGATGTTCAGATAATTCTCAAAGGGATAGATAATGATATCTACTCTACAGTTGATGCTTATCCAAATACATGTAAAAAAATGTGAGTAGAGAAAGCCATTTGACAAGGACAAAACAGGGTGAATCAATCAATGTATTAAGATCATTGAAACCCCAATTTATATTGGGTTTATAAAATTTCACAGAGGATGGTGAATCAATTGAATCACATTACTCCAAGGTTCTACAAGATAATGATATGAGACTTGTCAGAAACTCAGTGTGATGTTTCCATACATAAGTTTGAATGTTCAGTTTTACTTCAATTTAACCAGAAATGGCCAAAGGTTTTGTGACACTTGTTAAGCAGAGCCAAGAGCTAAAGACTATCTCCTATCACAAAAACTTCTGGGCATTTCTGGAAGCAACACAGACCGAAGTTAATGAGATAGAGCCTGGAAAGTCTAAGCATGCACGCTATCCACTTTACACTTGTTGCTCTACACAACCGTTTACATTCTCTCAAAACCATCCCTCACTCCACTACTCACTCACAATTCCTCAAACTAAATCACAACAAGCTGCTTGCCAGAAACAGAGTGGAAACAGCAATTTGTCAACTCTTCTACACCCACTTATGATAAAGAAACTACTATGGTTTACTAAAGTGATGAAATGTCAAAGGATAAGGAAGATTGATAAACTACTTGGCTTTAATTTATCTATCAATTCAAGTAAATTCTACCAACTTACCACAACGACCTCAGAACTTCATCAAATACCTATAGCAGACAAATAAGGATAATACTTCAAGATTAAACAGAGGTACTGGGTATGATAATCAGAGGGTAGTAAATGTTATTAGGGCTAGGGAGAATGTAGGTGCACCGGTGGTTCAACGTCTGAGATTCAGCGTTATAATTGCAAGGAATATAGGCATGTAGCAAGGGAATGTCAAAAAAACCAAAATGGGCAAAGGATGCAGCTTATCACAAGGAGAAAATGCTATTGTGTAATCAAGAGGAAGCTGGGTTTCAGTTGAATGCAAAACAAGCTAACTGGAGGGATGACATTAATGATGAACCTGACGATCAGGAATTGGAAGCACATTATATGTACATGGCACAGATTCAAGAGGTTACTCTAGATGCTGCTGATAATTCTAGACCAATCACTTGATGCTGATCCAGATTGGCATAAAGGTACAAAATAATGATGATAACTATAATGTGTTTGCCATTAAAAATGAACATCCTGAGCAACCTGAATCTGTTAATGACACATATCTAAAGGAACAAGGTAACTACTAAACTGTCACTATTGTTAAGTGGTATGAGTAATAATGGAGAAACGGATTTTACCAAGATGAATGATCGATTCTTGCTAAATGAACGTGTATTTGTCTTGACTCCTTTAATTGAAAAACCTAAATGTGAATTGATGACAGCAAAAAACCCGTAATAAATTTTTGGAAACATAAACAAGGGCTTTAGTTGATATAAATTTGAAAGTGAAATTTTAAGGGATTTCAAAACCAAAAATAAAAGTTTAGAATCATCAAATAACCATTTTAAAGAAGCAAACAATGAAACTGTCTAAGACTAATCAGTTGATGTTCAAAGACCTTAAGAAGTTTCAAGCTGAACTTGATAGATATCATGATGTAAATTATGCGTCCAAGGTGGCAATTGACTATGCAAAAGCTAAATGGGGATTTAATGTCATCACAAAATGGAATCTGAAAAGTCATATTTTATGAATTACTGTAAAGATAAATGATTTTAAATCAAACTATTTCAGAAATGAAAAAGGATCTTTTCTGCACATCAAGAAAACCCATCTCCACATAATTGTCACAAGAAAAAGAGGCTCATATTAAGTTTACAAAACTCAGTGAAGACAAATACATTGAATACGGTTATTGCTTTAGAAAATAAATTCAAGGTTTTGGATGATATTATATATAAAACCGGTCAATCAGTTCAAACAATAAATTTGCTTAATCGTAATTGTAAAAACGAATGTTTTGCCATACATGAGTCCTCAAGAAAGCTCAAAAAGAGCAGGAATCTCGTTCTGTATGATATAGGTTACTATAATGATAATCTTGTTTTAATGTTCTAGCCCCTGAATCTGACGAATCAGATTCATATTGCAAATTAAAAGTCGAACAAATTAAGCGATTTAATCAGAACTTTTGAGTAATGACCAGTTGAATAATCTTTATGATTTGTATCGTTTCCATAACGTGAAAAGTCGCTTAGCTTTTGTTCTGAACAAACATTATTTTTCAAAAAAAGAGTCAAAAAAAAGAGTCATACATCTGTCAAAATGAAAATTCAAAGGTCTTTTAATAAACAAACAAACTTTTGTTAGAAAAAAAGAATGGATGAATCCATTCAGTGGATCAGATGGTGTTATAAAGCTTAAAGACCTTTTTCAAAATTAAAAAAAGTGTTGACACAATTTTTGATGGAGTGGAACGTTGCAAAACAATCTATGTGAGAAAAGAAACATATTTTCGGTAACATGATCCTGTCATTCAAAATACATTGAGGAAATTTTTGTTCCCAATTCGAAGAATCAATGCCTGAGTTAGAAAAAATTTCACCTTGTGATTTGAAGAGGGAAATATTGTGTGATTTAAAGATACTTTAATTTCTCTTGAACATGAAGTAGACTCTCTAAATCTCAACTGGACACTCAAAAAACTTAGTTGTGAATGAAATAGATCGCGATTATCAATGAATATTACTATGCTGATCACATGAATGCAATACTTGGTGTGTACACTGAAATGGATGAAGTTACTAATTTGCAATGTGATTATCTGGAAGCTTTGGAAAAATGTGAACGTCTTGAAAAAGAACTTTCAAAAAGTAGAACAATGTCAAAGAACTTTGAAGCACTTCAGAAACATGCGATTAATCTTGAACTTGCGTTACAACAATGTAAAGACAAATAAAAAAATGACAAAAAAATTCCCATTTTTTTTTTAAAAAAAAAAGAAAATCGTCAAACGTATTTCCTAAAAGAACGTGAACCAATATTTGGAAATTCAAGATTTGAAAGCTCAATTACATGACAAAGGAATTGCAATAAGTGAGTTGAAGAACAATCATAGACAAGAATGAAAGGAAAATCTATGGAAACTAATTTTAAAATTCATCTTTATTCGGAAAAAACGAACTGCTTTTTAAAAGTCAAAGGGACTAAATCAGTTTTAGGTAAACCAGTACTTTTTCGATTCTCTTGCAAAGAACAGATTTCTCAATGTCAAGTCTGTTACCACAAAAATAATTGTGTCCAATGATTTTCAAACAACCAGTCATTGCACAGATTTTGCACTCTAAATGTGAGTCAATTTCATAGAACACTAATGTGATTGCTCCAGGAATGTATAAAGTGCACACAAAGCCTAATCAAACTAGAACACCACAGTTGCCTCAAGACATTAGGAAAACTAACAAACGCGTGTCTTTCTCTACAAGAGTAATTCCCACTACTAGTGTTAGCAGACCACAGCTTAAGAGCAATCAACTGGAAGATAGAGTCATGCCTAACAATAGTCAAGGGAAGAAGCAAGAAGTAGAAGACCACCGTAGGAATTTTAAGTTTTCAAATAATAAAAGGTCTGTAAACTTTATTTGTATTACTTGTGGAAAATGTGTGTTGAATGACAATCATGATATGTGTCTTCTTCTCTATATTAATGGCGTGAATTCTAGGACTAAAAAGCCCATGGATGTGCCTATTAGTACTAGAGAACACAAATGAACAGTGAACCAATCTGTTGCAACACCCCTTAAGAGAACAGTTGCTTCAGAATCCACTAACCAAAAACCTAGACACACAACTAGGAAGCTATATGAGCATGTTAGTAAGACATGTAGTTGGTGGTATCCTAAGTTTACACCATCCGGATACAAATGGAAACCTAAGTCCCCAATAGGAAATGTCAACACAAATGTTAGTATGCCTCTAGGAAATGCATCTAGAACTGCTAATATTTTGGAACCTATGACTCATACTATATTGTACTTCTAATTATTTTGCATACACAATAATTTATTCATCTTCGGACTCTGGTGTGCTCAAAGCACATCATGGGAAATCTCAAGCCCCTAAGTATTTTGTGGAGAAATTTTTGGGTACGGTAAAGTTTGGGAATGATCAAATTGCACCAATTCTTGGTTATGGCGATCTGGTTCAAGGAAAAATCACTATCAAAAGGGTTTATTACATTGAAGGGTTGAATCATAATTTATTCTCTGTTGGTCAATTCTGTGATGCGGATTTGGAAGTTGCTTTTCAGAAATCTACATGTTATATCCGTGATTTGAAGGGAAATGATCTTCTCACAGGTTCTCATGGCACAAATTTGTATTCCATCACTCTTCAAGACACATCTACTCCCAATCCAATTTGCTTTATGGCTAAAGCTTCATCGTCACAACCATGGTTATGGCATCGTCGTTTTTCTCATCTAAACTTCGACACCATCAACTTTCTTTCAAAGAATGATATTGTGATTGGTCTTCCAATATTAAAATTCGTCAAAGATCATCTTTGTTCTTCTTGTGAGTTGGGGAAAGCCAAACGAAAGTCTTTTCACATAAAGACTACCCCAAGCTCCAAAAGATGATTGCAACTTCTACACATGGACTTATGTGGTCCTATGCGGGTAGAAAGTATTAATGGAAAGAAATATGTTCTCATAATTGTTGATGACTACTCTAGATATACTTAGACTCACTTCTTGATGTCCAAAGATGAAACACCTGAAGTTCTCATTGATTTCCCTCAGACTAGCCATACAGTGGACTTTCTATGTTAAGTTAGAACAGTTTTTTTTTTTTATTTAATTAAACCTGACACAGACAAGAATTCTTGAAATAAAACCTTTCATGCATACTTTGACAACAGAAGGTTATTAAACACGAAATGTCAAATGCTCAAACAACTGAACAAAACGGTGTTGTTCGAAAGATGGACCGTACTCTTGTTGAGGCTGCTCGAACAATGCTAAGCGCCGCTAAAGTTCCTTTGTTCTTCTGGGCTAAAGCAATTGTAATAGCATGTTTTACTCAGAACCATTCCCTCGTAATTCCCTTGATACAATGTGAAAATACTTACCACATCATTCAATGGCCGAAATCCATCTGTTAAGTTCTTTCACATTTTTGCTCTCCTTGCTACATCTTCAGAGATGGTGAAAATCTTGACAAAATAAAGGAAAAAGGAAATGCGTGTATTTTTGTAGGGTATTCTACAACGTCAAGAGCATACCGAGTATATAACAAGAGAACAAGAGTGATAGTCGAAACCATTCATGTTAACTTTGACTAATTGCCTCATACGGTGTCAGATAATGTCAGTTCTGACCCCGTTCCATAATGTTCGACAATGGCACTTGAACATGCCAGTTTAAGTCCCGGTCCCCAAAGTCAAGAAAATGTTCCTCATTCAGCTGAGACAGTAACAGCGTCAAATGAGCTGATTTGATATTTAGTCCGATGTTCGACGAATTAGTTAATGGAACTACTCAAGTTGTGTCAAAGTCTTCCGCTGTAACTACTGCTGATGCACCTAATCAACGTCAACAACAACACGCAACCCCATCTACTTCAACAACCGTTGTTGCAGATACACCTCCATTAAACATTCAAACATCACCTGAAACTACAACTCAAGCACCAACTCAAGCACCAACTGTCACTGCCAATGAGAACATTATTCAATCAGAAACCAATAAAGAATATGCACGAGTTGACGAAGACGAATTTATCAACATCTTTAGTACACCAGTACAAGAACGAGGGGAGACATCTTCTCGATATGTTGACTCGTCAAACATGCATGCATTCTATCAACGACATCCTTCAAAACATCGTTGGACAAAAGATCATCTGCTAGAACAAGTCATTGGAAATCCTTCTCAATCAATTAGAACAAGACGTCAGCTAGAAACAGATGGCGAGATGTGTATGTTCGCACTCACCGTGAGTCGAACCGAACCGAAGAACGTCAAAGAAGCTATGGCTGATTCTGCATGGATTGAAGCGATGCAGGAAGAAGTTCACCAGTTTGATCGTTTAGATGTATGGGAATTAGTCGACAAACCACTTTGCAAAAATATCAATAACATGAAGTGGCTCTAGAAAAACAAACATGATGAGGAGAATACTATAATTCGCAACAAAGCTCGTCTTGTAGCTAAGGGATACAGTCAGCAGGAAGGAATCGACTTCGAAGAGTCATTTGCTCCAGTCGCTCGATTGGAATTTGTCTGGTTATTCGTTGGGTATGCTGCATACAAATCATTTCTACTATACCAGATGGACGTCAAGACAGCATTTCTTAACGGTCCTCTGAAGGAAGAAGTGTACGTCAATCAGCCAGACGGATTCATAGACCCACATTATCTTGACAAAGTCTACCGTCTCAAAAAGGCTTTATATGGAATCAAGCAAGCTTCAAGGTCATGGTACGATGAACTCTCCAACTTCCTGGTATCCAAAGGATTCTCAAAAGGTTCTATTGATCCAACTCTATTCATTACTAAAAATGGGGAAGACATATTGCTTGTCAAAATATATGTTGATGACATTATTTTTGGTTTTACGAACCTAAAAATTTCTAAAAAGTTTGAAAAACTAATGCACAACAAGTTTGTCAATTCTGTGATACGGATTTGGAAGTTGCTTTTCGGAAGTCTACATGTTACATCTGTGATTTGATGGGAAATGATCTACTCATAGGTTCTTGTGGCTCAGATCTATATTCCATCACTCTTCAAGACACATCCACTCCCAATCCAATTTGCTTAATGGCTCAAGCTACATCATTAGAAGCATGGTTATGGCATCGTCGTCTCTCACATCTAAAATTTGATACCATCAACTTGCTTTTGAAGTATGATATTATGACTGGCCTTCCCAAATTGAAATTCGTTAAAGATAATCTTTGTTCTTCTTGTGAGTTGGGGAAAGCAAAACGTAAATATTTCAAGATAAAAACTACCCCAAGCTCAAAGAGACGTTTACAACTTTTACACATGGACTTATGTGGTCCCATGCAGGTAGAAAGTATTAATGGAAAGAAATTTGTTCTCGTAATTGTTGATGACTACTCCAGATCTTAGACTCACTTCTTGAGGTCCAAAGATGAAACTCCAGAAGTTCTCATCGATCTCCTCAAACTTGTTCAAAGAGGACTTCACGCTCAAGTAAGAACAGTTCGAACTGACAAAGGCAAGGAATTTTTGAATAAAACTCTTCATGCATACTTTGCTCAAGAAGGGATTAAACACCAAACATCAACTGCTCGAACACCTGAACAAAACGGCATTGTCAAAAGACAAAACCATACTCTTGTTGAGGCTGATCGAACAATGCTAAGCGCCGCTAAAGTTCCTTTGTTCTTCTGGGCTGAAGCAATTGCAACAACATGTTTTACTCAGAATCGTTCACTCGTAATTCCTTGACATGAGAAAACACCTTACGACATCATCAATGGCCAGAAACCGTTTGTTAAGTTCTTTTACATTTTTGGCTCTCTTTGCTACATCGTCAGAGATGGTGAAAATCTTGAAAAAATAAAAGGAAAGGTGATGCATGTATTTTTGTAGGGTATTCCACTCAGTCAAGAGCGTACCGAGTATATAACAAGAGAACAAAAGTGATAGTCGAAACCATTCATGTTAACTTTGACGAATTGCCTCAAATGGCGTCAGATCACGTCAATTCTGACCCCGTTCCACAATGTCCGACAACAGCACTTGAACAAGTCAGTTTAAGTCCAGGTCCCCAAAGTTAAGAAAATGTTCCTTATTCAGCTAAGACAGTAACAACATCAAATGAGCTGGATTTGCTATTTAGTCTGATGTTCGATGAATTACTCAATGGAACTACTCCAGTTGTGTCAAAGTCTTCCACTGTAACTACTGCTGATGCACCTAATCAACATCAACAACAACACACACCTCCATCTACTTCAATAACCGTTGCTGCAGATACACCTCCATTGAACATTCAAACAACACCTAAAACTACAAGTCAAGCACCAACTCAAGCACCAACTATCATTGCCAATGAGAACGTTATTCAAGCAGAAACCAATAAAGAATATGCACAACTTGACGAAGACGAATTTATCAACATCTTTAGTACACCGGTACAAGAACGAGGGGAGACATCTTCTCGATGTGTTGACTTGTCAAACATGCATACATTCTATCAATGACATCCCTCTGAACATCGTTGGACAAAAGATCATCCGTTAGAACAAGTCATTGGAAATCCTTCTCAATCAATTAGAACAAGATGTCAGCTAGAAACAGATGGCGAGATGTGTATGTTCGCACTCACCGTGAGTCGAACCGAACCGAAGAACGTCAAAGAAGCCATGGCTGATTCTGCATGGATTGAAGCGATGCAGGAAGAAGTTCACCAGTTTGATCATTTAGATGTATGGGAATTAGTCGACAAACCACTTTGCAAAAATATCAATAACATGAAGTGGCTCTAGAAAAACAAACATGATGAGGAGAATACTATAATTCGCAACAAAGCTCGTCTTGTAGCTAAGGGATACAGTCAGCAGGAAGGAATCGACTTCGAAGAGTCATTTGCTCCAGTCGCTCGATTGGAATTTGTCTGGTTATTCGTTGGGTATCAGACAGGCATTTCGTACCGTCACTTGAAGGAAGGAAGTGTTACGTTCTCAGCAGACGGATTCATAGACCCACATTATCTTGACAAAGTCTACCGTCTCAAAAAGGCTTTATATGGAATCAAGCAAGCTTCAAGGTCATGGTACGATGAACTCTCCAACTTCCTGGTATCCAAAGGATTCTCAAAAGGTTCTATTGATCCAACTCTATTCATTACTAAAAATGGGGAAGACATATTGCTTGTTGGTTATGGAGATCTGGTTCAAGTAAATGTAACTATCAAGAGGGTTTATTATGTTGAAGGGCTAAATCATAATTTATTCTCCGTTAGTCAATTCTGTGATACGGATTTGGAAGTTACTTTTTGGAAGTCTACATGTTACATCTGTGATTTGATGGGAAATGATCTACTCATAGGTTCTCGTGGCTCAGATCTATATTCCATCACTCTTCAAGACACATCCACTGATACTTAAAAAGCATGGTATGACCTCATGTGATAGTGTTGGTACTCCAATGACTACTAAACCCCTAGATGCTGACTTGAGTGGAACTCTCGTTGACCAAACAAAATATCATAGCATGGTCGGGGCACTCATGTACTTAACAGCAAGTAGACCAGATATTGTACATGCAACATGTTATTGTGCTCGTTATCAAGCGAGACCAACTGAAAAACACCTCAGGGAGGTTAAACGGATCTTTCGGTACCTTAAGAATACCATTAACATAGGACTCTGGTATCCGAAGGACACCGACTTTAATCTAACTGCTTTTTTAGATTCAGATCATGTACGCAGGCTGTCTCGATACACGTAAAAGTAAATCTGGTGGTATACAATTTCTAGGTGGTGATAAGCTAGTCAGCTGGTCATCAAAGAAGTAGGACTGCACTTCAATGTCTTCAGCAGAATCCGAGTATGTGTCTTTATCTGCGTGTTGCGCTCAAGTTCTATGGTTGAGAACTTAGCTCACAAATTATGGTTTAACTTGATAAAAAATAACTATGTTTCTGTGATTTCAAAGGCAGCATAGCCATCTCGTACAATCCAGTCCAGCATTCTCGTACCAAGCACATTGATGTCAGATATCACTTCATAAAGGAACAAGTTGAAAAGGGTATAGTTGAATTATTCTTTGTCGGAACTGAATACCAGTTAGCTGACCTGTTTACTAAAGCCTTACCTGAAGATAGGTTTAAGTATCTCGTCAAACGACTCGATATGAGATGTTTGACTCCAGAAGAACTGGAGGTTCTAGCAAACGAATCTGCTTGATCCATCAAACATCGACATGTAAATATTTTTGATTTTTCTCTTTATTTTAATTTATAAATATTTTTGAAAAAGAAAATAGAAAAATATAAAACCTACAAAAAGAAAGAAATAAATATAAAATCTAGAAAAACAAAATATAAAACCAGAAAATTTCAAAAATACCAAAAGTAATCTACACGACATGTCTCTTGGAATCTGTAACATTTACGTACCTAGAAATGTTGATTAACATTGACACAGGTGTGTAAATAAAGTTCGTAGCAAGAGTTCAAGCGTTCAAAAACATGTCATTTCAAAAATTTTCTTTATGATTATGTATATTCAGTTGCATAATCAGGTTTCCCGAATGTAATAGGGAAGTGTACGCTTCAGTGCGCTTACTCTACAAATAGAAGAGAAGTCTTCTATCATGGTTTTTAAAACCGTTAAACATAATTTTCAAAAAGAACTTACAATGCCATTGTTTATAATATAAATTGTGGTATCTTTCCATAATAAGTGGTATTTGTTAAAATTGTGTGTTCAATATTTCCTCAAATAAGTTTCAAAATAGCGGTACAATTGGTAAAATAATGCTCAAAAATGTTATCGTAACAAGTGGATCAATTTTTTAGGGGGAGCTTTTAAAACCAAAGCCTTTTAATGTATTTTGGGTACATCTCATAAATGTTAATTTTATGTATCTAAAAACATTTCGTGAAATTAAAATGTGGAAATTATAATGTCAATTAATAATATACATTGTTCACTAAGGCATCTCACTCCGTCTTCAACATATTTGTGGTGTCATATCATTTTTTCCTTGTAACGTCAAGTTTTAAAAATTAGTGGTATCCCACATACTATGTTGAAGGGGAGCTATCAGAAAAATGAATTCATGCAATATCATGGTATAATTTTTCTCCCCATGGAATTTTTCATGTCATAAATTTTAATCAATTGGTATTTCAAATACTAAGAGATTTATTATTTTAAATAAGGGGAGAAAATGTGATTAAAATGTGATATAGAAGCATGTGATCTTTAAAGACTCTAAGTGCAACTCTTTCCTTCATGTGCAAAACAATTTTGAATCTCGAGCACATGTGTAGGGGGTATTTCAAAATAAAAACCTTTGATACAGATGAAACAATGTTAGAAAAAGGTTTTATGGTTGATCTTTATACTCACAACCAATTAACTCACGACGTCGATGAAGTTATAATGTAGTTAAGATTAGGTATATCTATGATCCACCAGAAACCGGAGGTCTTCCCAAGGACTAATCCATAGTTAGAAATAGCAGTCCTTAGGTATGATTGGAGATGAATGAGAATAAGAGAAGAATGCCGACTAAGGTTGAGCTAACACTGGAATAATCACAACAATGTGTTAGTGACGACGTCTTGGTAAGCATTGAAGGGGTTGAAGAATGAAAAAGAAATGTATGGATAAAGGGTGAAAACAAAGCAGCCCTCTGCATAACTTAAGCAGAAACCGGGTCAATACATAATCTATCAAAATCACAAAGATGATTGTTGGTATTGAAGAAAGTCGTCATAGACCTAGTGATGCAAATGCACAATCGTCCACAGCCATTCGAGTTTCTCTCAAAAGAGACTTGTCTCATTTGTCACGGAGATACACACGTTATCTATTGACATCTCACTCCGAGATTGTTGATATTGAAAAGGTGGCAGTCAGCTCCAACCTCTGAGTACTAAAACCAAAGTGCACAAATCGAGTCTAGAGCCAAAAGAGATCTAATTATAAATCTCATTAGGACACAATGTCAAGAATACAAATTGTTATTCATCAATATAACATTTGGTATCAAAGAGTCTTACGCATTATCCTTGAGATCTTGCCAGAACATCAGAGTGATACTCTTTAGTATTCACAGTGACGAATGGAAATCCTTCTAGAGTCAACCTCAAACAACTCTACGGTAGGTGACTTGCAAGATTCTATATGAATCAAGCTTGTGCTAACTGGATATCGATATTGGTCTAATATATAAATTGACGACCTAATCAGAAAGATAGTAACTATCTGATTTACTCTTACTGTGTTGTCTGTTTGAGTCGTTCGGGTGGTATTGAGAACAAGCAAGCTGTGAATCTAGACATCTGTGTTGAGATCATACGCTTTGAGCTGGAAACCCTGTCAAGGAGATTCTTTGATTCTACCTGATCATGGGTATAGTATTTATACTATAAAACGGGGAACTAATGGTTATCGCAACCTAAAATCGACGAATGACAAAGACATTTCATCCATATCTACTGTTTATTACTAACATTCAAATGCAGGTGCAAACGTCGGTGTTGTAGCCCCATTCCAGCGAAGTCGGATTCATTACCACATACTCATAGTCAAGCTTTCAAAGTTAATCATTCAACATCAAGATTGTTGATACTAAACTTCCTCAAAGATCTTCAAAGTCAAATCAAAAATCGTATTTTAGGGAGATTGTTAGCCTTATGTTCATATAAGTCAAACAAGAATGCAATAAGTATGAGTGATAACATCAAATAATTGATACATTTTAATATCAAATTCCCTATGAATATGCTTATAAATATGTTGTAAATATCTGAAAACATTAATTAATTGTTTATATTTAGTTTTCAGGGACCATGTAAGCATTTTAGCAAAAGACGTGGGATTTGGACATAAATGCACTAAAGTGAAGAGTTCAAGGCATACGACGTAATACCCTCAAGGGATTACCCGTACATATTCTCATGAAGAAATGAGTCATCACACCCTTTTACGGCGTAAAGCATCTCCTACTTTACGCCGTACCATTCAAAATTCATAAAAGATGATTTATCCGAGTCAGCGTTACAGCGTAACATAGGCGATAAGGTTACGCCGTAACATCATTTTATCCTAGAAGATTGGGAGCTTACGTAGCAGGGTTACGATAACGTTATCTTTGAGGTTACGCCCGTAACAATTTGAATGTTTAAATTGAGCCTCATCCGGCTCATTCAGCATCACTCACTTCTACAACTCACTACACAGCCTCGAGGGGTGAACCAAGCCCCCAAGATTTGAAGCATTTCACCAGAAGGTCTAAGGGAGAAGTCACTCTACTTAATACTTGTATTTAATCGTTCATAACATTCATTGTAAGAACAATGATGATTCAATCCATGTCTACTTTCATTTTATTCTTGGCATTATTGTTACCATGAGCGACTAAGCACTCTTAGTGTTGGCCTAACCATGTATTTGCTATTGATATGATTGTTGTTTCCTGTTTAATTAAGGTTCTATTGGATATCCTTGTAGCCTTTCATTGATCCCTGGGTTTTGGTAGTATAGAAGGTGGCTTAGATGTGTTAATCCTGTTATTTGAATTACATGTTGAACATCGGATTAACGGGATACTAGGGTACGTTGGGCACCTTCCTTGTGTAAGGAATTTACCATATTACGCCTTTGCATATTAAGTACTTAAAAATACAGGACTCTTTCGAGGGGTTAATAATTGGTTTAGATTATAGTTGGTATAAGGGATAGTTAGGGTTTAACGCTACACAACTTGGGATGCCTGCTCGTGTGATCGTAGGACTTATGGGTCGTAGAGTAAGTATAGGACATACATCAAATGCCAATTCGTGTATGTTGATATAGAACACTATGGAACTTATTAAATGAACATTGCCATAGGAAGATGTAGTACATAGACATTAGTAATGAAAATGGGTTAGATTTTAGCATGCTTTCTCTTGAGTCTTCTATCACTTTACTTCTACTGCAGTTATCTTTCTGTAGGTATTAAAAAATCAACTTAAAAAAATTTTTCAAACGTGACATAATCAAATTTAATACTAGTAAACTTAGGTCTTGGGACGATCCCTGGATTTACCAATACTGCCATCTATTATGACTGGGTCTTGCTCGTTATAAATTAAACACTTGACAATTATTATTTAAAACAAATTACGCATCCAAGTTTTTGGCGCCGCTGCGTTGAGCTATATTAGTTTGTAATTGATTTCTAAATTTTTTGTTAATTTTTTAAGAAGCATGATGAACGAGGTAGACATTGAAAACCTCACCATTGAACAATATCTAATGTTGACACAGGAAAATCAAACACATGGGATAGCTAGAACTAAATCCGGTAGGATGATAGCAAAGGATATCGAAAACATGACTATTATAGAATATATGGAATATGAGGCAGAGATGAAAAGGCATCCATGGGGGTATGCTCAATCCTATACTAGGAGTTTAGGATCAACCACCCTTGGAAGAAGTAAGGTCTTGGAAAACAAGCATCACCTTAACAAACTAAAAACTAATTTTCTTTTTTTTATATTTTTTTTTTTTTTTTTTCTTTTCTTTTTTTTTTTTTTTTCCTGCACTTCCCCTTGTTTTAAACCTGCCCAACCACTTATAAAAAATACACATGAACCCTTAGAGAAAGATCCAAATGACTATGACCCCTGTGCACCTAACTCTCATCATGAAGATAAAGAAGTGAGTACTGACGAAGATGTAGATGAATGGTTGAATGCAAAAATGGGTCAACGCATGATTGGGAAAGATAAGGGAGAAGAGGAGGATGCCTTAATTGACATCCTTAAAACAGTGGTTGAAGAGTGCAAGACAATTTACAAAAACGCTCAATTAAATCACTTTCTTAGAGACTAGCAAATTCATGGGAGTACTTTTGTACTAGAACTGAAGAAGGAAGATCCAGTCAGAAACCTTATCGTGCCAGCTTCCACCTAAAGAAATGAACCCATGAAGTTTTACTCTTCATTTCACTATTGGTAATCTTAAGTTATATGTTATGGATGATTTAGGGGCTAGTGTTAATGTGATGCCTAAATTACTATTTGAACATTTAAAATTGGCTGACCTTAAGGAAACCAACATGATGGTTGGAATGGCGGATATGACAAAAAAGGCCCCATTAGGAATTGTGGAAAATATCTTAGTAAAAATCAATAAATTCTTATTCCATTCCAACTTTGTAGTTATTGACATGCTAGAAGGACCTAACAAAACAATGCTTTTGGGTAAACCATTTTTAGGGACAATACATGCTCAGATAGATGTGTTCAAGAGAGAAATTTCATTAGGAATAGGTGAAGAAGAAGTGACGTTTGATATGAATGGCGAAATATGTCACTCTAGAGTTCCTTTTGAAATTTTTTACATGGCAAGCTCTGTTCAGGAAAGCGAATACTTCAACCCTCTTGAAATTAAAACTGATGCATTCTCCTAGGATTCCCCTGCATGCTTGTTATTTGAGAAAAGTACCCATCCCCATAGTGATGAAAGCATAGGCACTGTGATTTCAATGTGATGATATGCTAGATCTTAAGGTAGA
Organism: Tanacetum coccineum; assembly: GCA_026074375.1. Classification (NCBI taxonomy): domain Eukaryota; kingdom Viridiplantae; phylum Streptophyta; class Magnoliopsida; order Asterales; family Asteraceae; genus Tanacetum; species Tanacetum coccineum. Next base: position 7,724 of record BQNB010076220.1, on the reverse strand, counting down.
TCAGAGGATGAGTTAGCGGAAGCACATCCTTAGAAAATGTAGTGTCAAGATGGCATGTTTGCAAACCTGTTCGTGTAACTGTAAAGGATTGTGAAAAGGATTACGGAAAGTGGCCTACTTACAATCCTGATTTAAACTTTTGTAGTGGACATGATGCTATTTATGGAGAAGAGGAAAGTGGGACGCTCAAGCAATGGATATGTTTTCAAGATCATGAAAGACACAAAGTTAGGGGAAATGGGATGATATTTGCTGACTTCCTTAAACGTTGAGGTACGATGACAAGAACTTTGATGATGTAACTCGTGAAAGGCGATATACGAATGGGTAGCATATGTTATGCTTATCGTCTCAATCATAAAAAAGTCAACAAAGATGTGTCCTTATGACTTCACCTAGAAATACCCACCTCATACATTCCTCAGGAAAGTGATAGCCCACCGAATGACACTTTGCACATAAACACCTACTTCCCTGACGTCTTCCAAACACAACTTAAGAAACCACGTCTTAAGGATAATTCATTTGAAGAGTGGGTAAAAATTAAGTTAGGACATACAAATATCAGTGATGATGAACTATTAAGTGTGAAATGTTTAAAGGAATGGTAAAAGAAACTTTAATTTTGGGTTGAATTTGGGGAGGTCAACAAAGATGATCATACTTGGAGGTTTGATGTATACAAGGAAAAGTTTGACAGTGAGATTGAACAATTGGCAAATGAATATGATTTGAAGGTAGGTATGAAAAAATATGCCCTGGATGATATATGAGAGAAATGTGAAAGGTTTCAGGATACTGCATGTTAATGGCATGATGAAGGGCTTGAGGAAGACGAACAGTAGGAAAGTGGCATTGAGAAGACATGCTACACACCACCTTTTGTCAAGAGTGAAACCTTTGAAGTCAAACGATACTCTTTCAAAAATAAAAAGAGTTTCGTGCATATTACCAAACAGTTAGTTGATGCCTAACTTTTAGGAAGAGTTAACGGTTCTAGATTCATGGGAATGATCAGGAAAGAGATGGATGAAGAAGGGAGAACTACTAGGAAAACGTAGAGTTAGTTTGAGTCTAACTTAAAGACTCGTTAATAAACAAAAGTGCTTGTCGGGAGACAACCCGTCTTTAATTAATGAAATGCATTTAGGATTTTGAATTTTAGTTGGTTTCTGTTGGTTTCTTTCTTATTTTGCAGGTTCTCTCTATAAGGAAGTGGAATTCGAGGTCTCCTCGACTCATTTTCATGTAGTAACAAGGTTCTATCTGGGCGTAACCACATTGGTTACGCCATTACAGATATCATTACGGCATAATGTCCTGAATTAGTTACGCCGTAACCTTCTTATTCAAATTTCCAAAATTTTAAAACCACATGTTTATGTCGTAACCAATCTCATGGTTACGCCGTAAAACCTTTTTTAAAACCAAAAATCAGTTTGAAACCTTTTCAAAACCGTGTATAAGTAAATGAACTTTGTGGATATGTTCTCTGGAAACCCTCACTGGATTTACTAGTCACTTGGGCCACCAAGTTGTTTAAAAGGCTTGTTGCATATGCTAAATGCAACTGTGATTCCTACGAAAGTGAGTTAGATTTTAGTGTATATTTATCTATGAACGTTTAATGCTTGTTGTTGTTTAGTGATTTCAAGGGAACCAAGGTTGTTCTATAGACACTTTACAAGAATTCATCTCTTGCAGTCATCATTCAAAGAGGAAAGCAATGCTCAGGGGAGTCTTTTGTTTTAATTCTACTCTTAGTCTATAATTTCATTTCCTTAAATGTACAATAGGGACATTGTATAAACCAAGTGGGGGGATGGGAGTAGAATTACCACTTGACCTATATTTGCCTTTGATTTTCTAGTTTTCTTTGAAAAATGGTGCCAATTTTTAAAATTGACATGTTTTTCTTACTGAACTAGAATTAATCTTTGCCGAGCACACTATTATCCCATAATTAAATTGGTGAGGTTAAGCCAAAAATCCACCAAATATATAAGAGTGCAGGTAGTATTGTAGACTTTGGAACTTAGCCTATACATTCTTGCTCAAGAACTAATTGTTGTTGGGAATGACGGTTTTGCTATTTTTGGTCTGTTTTGGGTTTAATTGGGTTATTTTAGGTACAAACGGATATGTGTATTTTACATTTATCACTTATTTACTAAAGCTTTATCGAAAGATAGGTTTAAGTATCTTGTCAGACGACTCAGTATGAGATGTTTGACTCTGGAAGAACTAGAGGTTCTAGCAAACGAATCTGCTTGATCCATCAAACATCGAATCTGTAAATAATTTTATTTTTCTCTTTATTTTGATTTATAATTATTTCTGAAAAAGAAAATACAAAAATATGAAATCTAGAAAAACAAAATATAAAATCAGAAAATTTCAAAAATACCAAAAATAATCTTCTCGACATGTGTCTTGGAATCGATAACATTTACGTACCTAGAAATGTCGATTAACATTGACACGGGTGTGTAAATGAAGCTCGAGCAAGAGTTCAAACGTTTCAAAATTTGTCATTTCTAAATTGAAGTTCGAGCAAGAGTTCAAACGTTTCAAAACTTGTCATTTCTAAATTTTCTTTATGACTTAAGTGTAAATCAGTTCACTCGGACCCGGATGTAATAGAGAAGTGTACGTTTTAGTGCACTTACTCTAAAAATAGAAGAGAAGTCTTCTATCATGGTTTTTAAAAACCGTTGAATACAATTTTTCAAAAAGAACTTTCAATGTCAAATTGTTTACAATATAATTTGTGGTATCTTTCCATAATAAGTGGTTTTTGTTAAAATTATTTGTTCAACACTCCCTTCCTCAAATAAGATTTAAAATAGTGGTACAATTGGTAAAAAGAATGCTCAAAAATGTCATCGTAACAAGTGGATCAATTTTTAAGAGGAAGATTTTAAAACCAAAAGCCTTTTAATATTTTTTGAGTACATCTCATAAATGTTAATTTTATGTATCTAAAACATTCAAGTGAAATTAAAATGTGGAAATTATAATGTCAATTAATAATATACATTGTTTACTAAGGCATCTCACTCCGTTTTCAACATATTTGTGGTGACATATCATTTTTTCTTGTAATGTCAATTTTTAAAATTAGTGGTATCTCACATACTGTTTTGAAGGGGAGCTATCAGAAAAATGAATTCATGCAATATCATAAAATAATTTTTCTCCCCATGGAATTTTTCATGTCATAAAGTTTAATCAATTGGTATTTCAAATACTAAAAGATTTACTATTTTATAAGGGGAGAAAATGTGATTAAAATATGATATAGAATAATGTGATCTTTAAGACTCTAAGTGCAACTTTTTCCTACATGCGCAAAACAATTTCGAATCTCGGTGCACATGTATAGGGGGAGTATTTCAAAATGTCTGTATCAAAGGTTTTATGGTTCGATCTCTATACCCAACAACCAATTAACTCACGACGTCGATAAAGTCATAAGGTGGTTAAAGTTAGGTATAAGTCTTATGATCTAACCAAAACCGGAGGGATCTACCCAAGGATAACCTATAGTTAGAAATAGCAGTCCTTAGGTATGATTGGGGATGAATGAGAATAAGGGAATAATGCTGACTAAGGTTGAGCTAACACTGAAACAATCATAACAAGGTGTTAGTGATGATGTCTTGGTAAGCATTGAAGGGGTTGAAGAATGAAAAAAAAAGTATGCATAAAGGGTCTAAAGAAAGAAGCCCTCCACACAACTTAGGCCCGGGTCAATACATAATCTATCAATATCACAAAGATGATTGTTGGTATTGAAGAAAGCCGTCATAGACCCAGTGATGCAATGCACAACCCTTCCTAGCCATTCAAGTTTCTCTCTACAGATACTTGTCTCATTTGTTACTGAGATACACACGTTATCTATTAACATCTTACTCCGAAATTGTTGATATTGAATATGTGGAAGTCAGCTCCAACCTACTAAAACCAAAGTGCACAAATCGAGTCTAGAGCCAAGAGAGATCAAAATAAATCTCATTAGGACACAATGTCAAAATATAAATTTTTATTCATCAATATAACATTTGCTATCAAAAAGTCCAACGCATTATCCTTGAGATCTTACCAGAACATTCAGAGTGATACTCTCTAGTATTCATAGTGACGAATGGAAATCCTTCCAGGGTCAACCTCAAACAGCTCTGTGGTAGGTGACTTGCAAGATTCTATATGAATCAAGCTTGTGCTAACTGGATATCGATTTGGTCCAGTAAATGAATTGACGACTTAATCAGAAAGATAGTAACTATCTGATTCACTCTTACCGTGTTGTCTGCTTTGAGACGCTTCGGTGATAAGAACGGCTAGTACAACTCCAAAACCCTGTCAAGAAGATTCATATGAATTCTATCTAATCACAGGCAGTATTTATACTAATTAATGGGGAATCGTGGTTATTTCAACCGTATTTGACAAAGTGACAAAGACACTTCCATCCATATCTGTTGTTTATCACTAACCTTTTAAATGCAGATTTAAGCATCGGTGTTGCAACCATGTACCAGCGAAGTCGAATTCATTACCACATACTCATACTCGAGCTCTAAAAGTCAATCAGTTAGCATCAGGAGTGTTGATCATAAACTACCTCAAAGATCTTCAAAGTCAAATCAAGAATCATATTTTTGGAAGATTGTTAGCCTTATGTTCATATAAGTTAAACAAGAATGCAATAAGTATGAGTATGTCGGTCAAGAGCACAAGATGATCAAGAAAGTCAAATCAAAATGAATCAAGTCAGGAAGATGATACAAGATGAATGATCTCAAGAACTCAAAGTCAAAAAATGAAGGCTTAAGATCATAATCACATAAGTGACATCGAAAGAATGTCATCAGGTCATCTAAAGCATGAATGAACAAATCCATTACAAACAAGAAAAGACAAAGACAACGCTAAAGAAGGTAAAGCTCAAACGTCATATCTTCAACATTGGGGAAGATAAAGTCAAATCAAGATAACCTCCATCAAGAACGTCAACATTGGGGAGATCAAAGAAGACCTCAACATTGGGGGATATTGTTAGCCTTATTTTTATATAAGCAGAACAAGAATGTTATCAGTCGTCTTAGTCATAATCAGTGTTGTTATGTAATAGGCTAGTCGGGATTAATAGGCTTGGACTTTAAGCTAATATTATCCATGTTTCGGGCTTAAACCCCAAGATAAGCCAAGCTCGACCAAAGTAGAAAGCCCATATGCCATCTAGTAGGCTAAGGGTATAAATAGGACCCTCTCCACTCATGGAGAGGGTGTTGGTTACATTTGTATGTGTTTCCTTCCAATCTAATTTTTCTTTCTTTGTTTCTCTCTCTAGTTTCTCTCTATACTTTTCTTTCTTTCTTTCTATGCTTATTTCGTATCTTATGGCTTATTGGTAATGCTTATTAGTTGTGTAATGGATTAAGATATTGGGATAACAATAACTCCTAAACCCTAACCTTAACCCATTCAAAACCATCCCCTTTCTAATACCTTTAATAGTTTGATTTAAGTGGTATTTTTACCAAGCCTTTGCTATAAATAAGAGACATAAAGCAACTAGTACACACTCTTAACATTTGCAAGCAAAACTCAAACACATTTCTCTCATTTCTTGCATACAAGCCACGACTAAAAACCATACACCAAAACACTTCATAGTTTTTGATTTTACAAAGATACAAGTATACAAGGGTCGCTATTAGTGATATCTAAGGTGATTCAAAGTGATTTGGAAGCTTGGGTATTGGTTTAGAAAGGGTTTATTCAAGCAATATAATTAGGGTTTTCAAGTGAAATTTAGGGTTTTCTTGAAAGTATTTAGGGTTAAATACTTAGGTTGATTTGTGGGTTATCTTCATTAAGGTCTAAAAAAACCTTAATCTTTTTAATTACTTCATTTTCATATTTATATAATGTTTATATTGTTAATCACCATCTAGGTTTATTTTATAAGTTTATAAAATAAAATGAGCTTGAACATATTCGAATTTATATTTTCCATGACGAGATCATCTAACAAAATATTATATTTACAAATTTTATTACATTCAAAATAATAACAGTTTTATAAAAACTGTTATTGTTTTGAATCTGATAAAATTTTATAAATAGTTTATCACGAAAGAACATCTCAACACGATCTCGGGGATATAAAGAACATTAAAAACAAAACTATAACAAAGGAGTTAAGATTTTTATGAGATTTTGATAATTTAATTCATAAAAAGTATTTTTATAAATAACAAATTAATGTTACTGTTCCTGTACAAAATATCATAAAATTTCTAAATATAATATTTTGTTAGATTATCTCGTCACGATTCCGTACATATAAAGAACGCTTAAAGCGGAGTTAAAAAGCAAAAGTTATGAATTTATAAAGGTTTTATGCACTATTTTAACTCTTGTGCACTATTTTTATAAAAAACTACAACGAAGCTGATAGAAATATAAAAAGTGGTTTACGAGTGTTTTCGGGTCCGTTTGGGCTATAAAAACCTTAAGAAATATTGTAGTATCATTTATATAATATCTGTATACGTTTTTATCTTTATATATATTATTTTATAAACAATTAAACTATTTATATAATATCATTATATAAATATTAAAATTATTAAACCAAGCATTACTAACAAATAATAAATTGCTGGACAAAGATAATATTTTTACAAAGATAAATACTTAGACGTTTATTTAACAAGTACAATTTAAATATTGTTTCGATGTTATAAATTAAACAAAGACTTTTAGGTGGTGATGTAACTCTATAAAATTATATGTTGTAATTATTCAAAATACATTATACTCATACGACCTATAATTAATTAGGTTGTATTCGGATTTCCTGAGACAATTTACATATTTTATTTATATACTCAATTCATTCACCAGAGGTGAGTTCATAGCCTCATTTTATACAATTACAATGATTTACAACTTTTAGGGTGAGAAACATGCATTATTTTACATATTGGACGCAAGTACCCATTTAAACAAGGTTACGTGTTCGCCTATGTAGCGATAACCCACTGAGCCCATTATCATGAACTGTCAATTACTTGGTGTAAGCGCGAATGTTATAAATAGATCTATTACATCCCCGTTTGAGTGAGTAGCGCTAACTAGTTTCGGCGGTGCCAAACTAATAGACGTATACAATGTCGGATTTGGGATGTTGCGGGTTGAACATCTATACGGGCATTGTTGGCAATTTATATTGCAATTCATACATGTCGAACATTTTGTGATATTGTATGAGTTACAATAGTCATACACTTTAAAATCTTGTGGTCCTACTTTATACATTACTTAAACCTGTGAATTCACCAACTTTATGTTGACGTTTTAAAGCATTTTTTTAGGTCAATAAGGTGCAAAGGCATGGATACATTGGATGTCATTATTTTAGGAGTCACATTGCATAAATAATTTACTTGCATTACATTTTAGGGAATATTTGTTATGTAGTCAAATCTTTACATTTACAAGGATGAACAAGTTAAGCTATGAGCTTTTGTAACAAACAATTTCATTAAATAAAATGTATCATTTTCAAATGACTCATTTAGAGGTCGTTCTCTCATATCTTGTGCTATTGATCTATGAAGTAACACTCTCGGACCCTTATTCCGCTGCGACCCTATTTGGAGGTGTTACAATTGGTATCTAGAGCCAGGGTTATAAAGAACCAAGTC
>BQNB010076219.1:0-31219 GCA_026074375.1 Tanacetum coccineum | reverse complement strand
TATTGTTAATTAGAAAATCTGAATAGTAGGTTGTCATTAGGGATTAATAGTTAGGTTATCTTCAAAAATTTAGCTTCTGAATTAGTTTTTTGAGCATTTGAGCTTATTTTACTTTTAAACTTTTTAAGTCATTTCCTGAGTTTAGCATTTTCATCATCAATTTCAGTTGGTTAAAATTGTTTCTAGGAAAATTAGCTTTTCATTTCTAGGTAATACACATTATAAGCTACCTAGGACTTCTTTTGTTTTCAAATATAAGCTTCATTTGAGCTTTTTACAAGCTGTTAAGTAAAAACCAAAGGAAAAAAGCCACTTTCTGAGAACAGCTTATAAATAAGCTGTTTAAGAGCTTATTAGTGGGTTTCAGACCATAGTGCTTTTGTTAAAGTTGTTCTCCCCAGCTTATTTTATAATTTTGCTTCTTTAAGTTTTTGCTGAAAAGCACTTTTTATTTTCAACTTATTTTTAAGCCTAAAATGGACTTAGTTTGAAATCGGGTTAGTTTTCAGGGTAGGTTTTGTAATTTTTGATATTTGCTTGTTAACTTAGTTGATCCTTTGTCAGTTAGTGTAATTGCACTGTTAGTCCTTCAAGGATTAACACCATTAGTCCTTAGTTAAGTATTAATTAGTTTAATTAAGTTTTTAAATAGTAATTAGGGTTTAGTTTTTAATAAGTTTAATTAAGCTTTAAATAAAAAGTAAAAATTAGGGCTTTTAATTTTTATAGATTTCTGCACTTTTTCTTTATTTAGTGTAATTTTTATAAAAAATTTAGGATTTAATTTTTTAATAGTTTTATTATTTTTATAGTTTTTAATTAGTTTAAATTTTAGAAAAATCATATCTTTTAATCTAAAAAGCCAAAAATAGTAATTCCTTTTTCTAAAATTTTCTCTTTACTTATTTTACTTAGGAAAAATATAATTTCAATTATTCTCATTTTTTTATTTTTAGGATTTAATTAGAATTAAATAAGTTTTTAATTAATAAAAAAATTCAAAAATAATCTAAAAAAATATTTTTATTTTTCTTAAAATTTTCTTTTATCATAATTTAGGTTTAGAAACTTAGTTTGCAATTTTAGGGTTTAATGTTAGTCTACTAGCCTAATTGTCGCGTTTTATTTGTTTCCCGTATTTGTTTAATTGTTTAATTGCTTTTAATTGTTCAAATTTACTTGTTATTTTTTATTATCAAATCATCCAATTGCTTATTCAAATCGTAATCCAAGCTTAAACAAGGTTTCAATTTCACTAGTTGTTGGGGAAACGACCCGGGTGATCATATTTACCCGGTTTAATATACGTATTATATATTATATTATATATATTTTTGAGAGTGAATTTTCCTTAGAGAATTTTCTTTAGGGAATTTTCTTAATTGCTCTTAGAAGTATTTATTTTTATAGTATATTTTATTGTGTATATAAAACTGCTATCAGGAAGAATAGGCAATCACCTTCTTTCTCTGCATCAATACAGCACCTAAACCCTTGTGTGACGCATCACAGTAGACCACAAAGTCTTCGCTTCCTTTAGGTAAAGCCAGAATTGGTGCACTGCACAACTTCTGCTTTATTAACTGAAAAGCGTTCTCTTCCTTTTCTCCCCAGTCGAACTTGATTCCTTTCTGAGTAAGTTTCGTCATTGACTTAGCAATCTTCGAAAATCCTTTAATGAACATTCGATAGTAACCAGCAAGACCTAAAAACTGGCAGATTTCTGTTGGTGTCTTAGGAGATGCCCAATCTTTGATAGATTCTATCTTGGCCGGATCTACATGTATGCCTCTGCTATCAATGACGTGACCGAGGAATTGTACCTTCGGAATCCAAAACTCGCATTTTGAAAACTTAGCATACAACTGCTCCTTCTTAAGCAATTCCAAAATTGCTTTAAGATGTTCTTCGTGCTCTTTCTCGCTACCGAGAAGTAAGTTGATTATTTTGGTTTAAGTCCTCTTTTCGTGTAACCGCTAAATATGTATGTTTAATAAAAAAATTAGTGTAAAAATTTTTTCTTTTAACTCTAATTTTTCCTTTTTGATTTTCTCTATTTAAGTTGCATGCAACTCGCTCCGCAAACCTCGTACCCGTAACCGTACACAACAACAACAAACCTTCCGTTGTTGTGAACCTTGTAATTTACAAGAGCCGATTCCCGGACAAACCATAGTTGCGATGGCGGATCGAACTATGAAGGAATTACTTCGTGCACCCACCGAGGGGTTAAGAGAACAATTGATTACCCGAAATCAATGCCGATCATTTTGAGATCAAAACTATTATTGCTTCAAACATAGGTTCAAGCGAACCCGTTTCATGGTCTTAGAAAATGAAGAACCCTCATGCTCATATTAATAGTTTTTTAAAAAGAATTACATCGACCTTACGTTTTAGGAATGTGCCTAATGCTAGTGATTAAGCTCATGATGTTTTTCTTATTCGCTCGAGGGAGCCGCTAAAACTGTGGTACGAAGAAGGAACCCCCGAATTCAATTTTGGGACTTGACGATCTCGTATACCAAGTTCGTAACCAATTTTTTTCCCCTTCAAAAACCACTCACCTTAAGAACAAAATTCACGTTTTTCAACAAGAATTCGATGAAATCTTTAGTGAAGCAAGGGAACGTTTTAAGGTAAGCTTAGATCTTGCCCTCACCACGGATTGTTTCAGAGTTAACTCAGGTTTGAAACCTTTTAGAATGGTTTAACCGAGAACGAACAAGACTCCTTAAATGCCACGGCGGGTGGTAATTTGTTAAGTAAGACTACTAGGGAAGCTTTGAATATAATTGAAAACAAGTCAAAAGTGCGTCATTCGAGAAATAAAACAAATGCTTCTAGGGTTACATCTAGGGAAAATGTTAGCAAAACGGATGAACGAATTGACAAACTTGCGGATCAACTTTCGACCTTAGTCGAGATTGTTTCCAAAAAGGTTGTTGTCCCTCCCGCACCGGTTAAGGCGGTTGAGGAAAATTGTGTTACTTGTGGTGGAGCTCATGCATGGTATAATTGTCTGGCTACCGATAATAACCAAAATGTTTGTGCAACCACGGGAACTTATAATCAACAAGCCCTACCAAATCGAGTTAGTATCAAAGTCACACCAGGATTTGCTCCGTACAAAATCAAAGTCAAAATAGGAATTATCATACATCAAGTCAAGGAAAATAATTTCATCGAGGGACAATTTTCCCAATTCAGGTTTCAAGGTCAAGGTTAATCATGCTTCGAATTTTCAATATCTATTGGTTTCAAAATCACACGTTTCAAGTGCCAATAATCAAGTGAAACGATTTTCAAATGATTTTTTTCAAATTACAAGAAGTCGAATGATCAAACATTAGGATATTTGCAATACCAAATCACTTCGATGAAAGGAGAAGTTTAAAGAACGAATCCAAACTACCATCAAGAATCAACAAACCGCTTTGATGAGTCAAAATAATGCTTTTCAAAACACGTTGCAGAATAATCTTCAAAACATGTTAAGTAGTTTCTTTCAAGCCCAAGCCTCACCTTCGGGTACTCTTCCGAGTAATACGATTCCTAACCCGAAGGGCGAGATGAAAGCGATCACTACCCGAAGTGGTAGCTTACGAGGACCCTCAAATTCCAACTAAACCTTCCCGAAAAAGGTAGTGGAACAAGAGACCGAGGAAATCACGGATGAGGAGCAAAATAATTTCCAAGGAAGTACCGCTCAAATCCCACCTCCGGTTATCCCTAAACTAATTCCGGAACCCGAGATTCCGAAGACTTTACCAACATCAACTCCGATACCGGAACCTGAGATTCCGAAGACGGTACCTAAGCCAAGTATTCCTTACCCTTCAAGACGAGACAATCAAAAGAATCGAGAAAAAGCTTCATACCAAAAAGAAAAAGATTTTCAAATGTTCACTAAGATTTGGCGTTTGATATAAGTTTTTGCGATGCTATTTGTTTTTAATGCCGAGATTTGCTCCTACGATTAGGCATTTGTTAATGAATAAGAAAAGTTGCTCCGAATTAGTGAAAATTCCATTGAACGAGAATTGCTCGGCAATGCTCCTTAAAAAGCTTCCCGAAAAGCTAGGAGATCCAGGAAAATTTCTTATTCCTTGTGAATTCCCGGGAATGGAGATATGTTACGCCTTGGCCGATCTTGGTGCGAGCATAAATCTAATGCCCCTTTCAATTTGGAAAAAAATTTCTTTGCCCGAACTTTCACCGACTCGAATGACTTTAAGAGTTAAGCGACCGATCCATAACGTACCCTAAGGGCTTAGCCGAAGACGTACCTAATTGACAGTTTAAATGGGAGGAGAAATCACCCTTCGTGTTTGAATAACGAGGCCGTCACTTTCAATTTAGACCAAACCATGAAATATACTCTACAAATGAACAAATCGTAAACCGAATTGACATCATATGATGAAATTTATGAGGAATATGGTTTCCGAAATTAATTAGAATTCCTAGTGATGATTTTTCCAATGCAATTCCCACTTCGACCTTCTGAAGCCGTTTCCTTCTAATTTACTTTGGAAGAAATACGATGCTTTTCTTTATGACAAATCAATCTCCTTTGGAAAGGGATCATGGAAGAATTGTGATCCGGAGAAACATTTATGTCTTGAACAATTGTTAAATGATGAACCCTATTAACTTACCTCCGATGGACCTTAAGCAAAGTGAGTTGCCGAGTGCAAATCTTTAAATTGAAGATCCTCCGGAACTTGGAATTAAAAAGACTTACCATCTCACTTAAATAGCTTTCCCTTGAAGAAAACGATAAGTTACCCGTCATCATAGCAAAAGGTTTAAAAAATGATCAAAAAGAAGCTCTCATTAATGTTCTTAAATCTCATAAATGTGCCATTGCTTGGAAAATAACCGATATCAAGGGTATCGACCCTCGTTTTTGTACTCATAAGATTTTGATGGAAGACGATTGTAAACCATCGGTGCAAAGTCAAAGACGGGTGAACCCAAAAATTCATGAAGTCATTAAGAAGGAGGTGATTAAACTTCTTGATGCCGGAATGATATACCCGATCTCCGACAGCCCTGGTAAGTCCAATCCATTCGTCCCTAAAAAAGAGGAAGAACCGTCGTTGCAAATGAAGAGAATGAATAATTTCCAAACGTCTAGTTACCGGATGGAGAGTTGTATCAAAAAAGAAAAAATAAATTTATAGAACTTAACGAAGCAACTCTAAAGATTCATTCCTCTCCCATCATGATCAAAATGCTAGAACCTCTACGGCAAGAGAATTCTATTGTTTTCTTAGATGGTTTTTCGGGATATTTTCATTCCAATCGATCCTCATGAATCAAGAAAAAACGAACTTTTTACGTGCTCAGTACGGTACTTTTGCATATCGTCGATGCCAGTTTGGATTATGTAATGCTCCTGGAACCTTTCAACCGTTGTATGATGGGATTTTTCACGATATGATAGAAAATACAATGGATGTGTTATGGATGATTTTTCCGTTTTTGGTGATTAATTTTGAGTCATGTCTTTCTAATCTTGAACGAATGTTAAAAAGACTTGAAGACACAAATCTTGTCCTTAATTGGGAAAAATGTCATTTCATGTGTAAAGAAGGTATTGTTTTAGGTCATAAGATATCTAAGTCCGGAATTGAGGTCGACCGAGCAAAAGTCGACGTGATTGCTAAACTCCCTCATCCGACTACCGTTAAAGGAGTTAGAAGTTTTTTAGGACATGCGGGATTTTACCGTCGTTTCATTCAGACTTTTCCAAGATTTCTAAATCAAATACTCACCTTCTCGAAAAAGACGACACCGTTTGTATTTTCTCAAGATTGTATCAATGCTTTGCAACCTTTAAGAAAAGCTAACCGAATCTTCGATCTTAGTTTTGTCCCGGAGAATGGAACCTACCTTTACGAATTAATGTGTGATGCGAGCGGAATTTGCGAGTTAGTGCGGTTCGTGGTCTCTCCCTATGCGCGATTTTTGGCCGCCTCCTCTCCTTTGCTTTTTCAACCATTACTACCTCTAAAACCGTCTCTCTACCTCTAAATAAATGCATTCTATTGATTTTTTATATTCGGGTGTATCCTTGGACTCCTATTTTTCAAAATTAAGATCAGGATATGTTTTGATTATTGGTATGCAATCGGTTTTTAGGTTGTGTGATTCAAAGAAGAGGCGCGCTGTTTCTTCTAATGGTTCATCTTTATGAAATTGTTCTCATAGCAGCCAATACCCTAACCTTATTGTTTTAGGGTTTTGTTTATTGTTTATCTTTTTAGGGTTCACTGAGGGTTTTTTACCTTGATCCTATGCTGTGTAATGATTATCTATGGATGGATCATGTTATGGTGGTCATCGACTTATTTTGAACTTATAAGCCTTTCAGGGTTTTCTTGGGTAGCCGTCGTTAATGGTGATTGATATGGTGCTATCGCGGTTTGCATATATCTGATCACCATCGTTGTGGTGTTCCTACATGGTCGTTATCCTATCCGGTTTAGGTTCGGCTATTGTAGTCTTCTATCACCACTTTGTGGTTATTTAGTTGGGTGGTTCTTTACCTGGACGTGATGCTATGAAACCTTAATTTCTAGGGTTTTATTCATGGGTATTCTTCTAGTTTTGTTTCGTGGGTTTTATGAGAGAGGATCATACACTACTGCTACATGATTGCTTGGATGGCTAGGCGAAACCCTAAGTTTTTAGGGTTTCATACTTTACAGGATAACAGGATAAAGGGTTTCTCACCATTGAGTTTTGTCTTTCTCTTGTCTTGTTCGCTGCTGGGGTATCATTTCATTGCTGGATTCAATTAAAAGTTGGTGTTTACAAGTTACCAGCTTGGTCATGTTAATGCTTTCATGATCTTCTAATGGCTAGAAGGTACGTTGGCTGTGGACGTGTTATTCATATGCTTGTTTGTCTGGATAACATGGGGTGTGGGATAATGATGATGATTTGGTAGTCATTTGTCGATTACCTACGCAGAATGCAAGCCCTTGCCTATTGCTGGTGCGGTTCATACATTGACTCATTATCCTTATGGTAATTTATTAATGGTCTGTGTCTCGAACCATATTATTTCCTATAATGTGATGACCATTTGGAAGTTGGCTGTTATGCCATTGGAAGTTTGTTGTCATTCCGGTCTGTTTATGCTTTTTGGCTACTCTATAACAGATTTGGAATTTTTGAGTATTGATTATGGTGCTGAATTTATATGGATTTGCTGGTTCATCAGTCCTTAAAATCATTGGGAAGTGGCTTAGTGATGCCAATGTGGAAGTGGTGATAAGAACACGCGGGCTTTTATGGTTTTTTTTATTATTTGTTGATTCTTATTTTGGTAGTCATAAGAATGGCATGTCATTCTTATATAGGAAGTAGATTAGTAGCAATTTGTTGCTTGTAAGTGTCCATTCTTGGACTGAGATAAGGGATTTCCCCTTATCCTTTGTACTTTATTGTTTTTTGGTGTAATACAATTTACCGGGGAAACCCTTTACCTAAAAATGTGTTTTAGATCATGTGTAAGGTTAGATTGAGCTATATGTTTAAGCCTTGAACCCTAAGAGTCATTCGTGTGGTTTTCTTAAACCAAACGTGCCCTTTTTGAACTATCTAGCTCATAAGCTCATTTCATAAGCTTTAAACTTATAAAACTAACTTATTTTAGCTTATTGTAATAAGCTAGATGCTGCAAAACTAAATTGGATTCGAAAAATGCAAAGTATATGATTTTGGACTAAAAAAATCATTTTATGCATGAGGGATATATATTGTAACTTTTAAAAATTATAAACTTTTTGGGCTAAAAATGTAAATATCCTAAAGTTAAAACTAGAGAGCTTCATGTTAAATTGACTTCAAGTCGTTAAATTGACTTTGGATGTTAATATGTTGATATTATGAGCTCTTCAAGTCATTAAATTGACTTTTGATGATAATGTGTTAGTGCGATGTGCTTAGACAAGGAACAAGACCAGACAAGACCAATCAGACCAAACAGACCAAACAAGACAATAACGCAATAATACACTGTTACTATGATAATTGTATTCGTTGCAATTATTACTAATAACGGGTGTATAATAACAATACCATTTTCTATAATAATTGTGTTTATACAATTATTACACTATGACTTGTATTCAAACTGTTTATCAAACCTATGAATTTCACTCAACCATTGTGTTGACTTTTTAGCATGTTTATCTCAGGTAATTAAGCAACTTACGGCACGGAGTGGCATGGACTTGAAGATGGCTGAACTGTTATCATTCATACTTTATGTTTTAGATTGTGGGACCTGCATTTTGTAAAAACTCTGATTATAATGAATGATAACTAAATTTTCCAAAAACGTCTCTTTTAAGTCATTTTCTATGATTACGATTGTTGTATCCATGAAGTAATACCCCAGATTAGCTTCCGCTGCTATATTGTAAAAATGGGGGTGTTACAACACACTAGTCAATTTGAGTGCCATGAGCTTAGACGCAATAATACTGTTTTCTATAATAGTTGTACTCATTGCAATTATTACACTTATGGGTGTATAACAACGTAACCCACTATTGAACTTGTATTCAAACTGTTTAACATAAACCTATGAATTTCTCTCAACTTTTATGTTAACTTTTTAGTATGTTTATCTCAGGTAACTGAGCATCTTATGGCACGGAGTGGCACGGACTTGAAGATGGCTAAACTGTTATCATTCAAACTTTATGTTTTCATGTAGATTTTAGGACCTCTGTTGTAAAAACTCTGATGAAATAATGAATGATAACTTATCTTTTAAAAATGTCTCTTTTGAGTCGTTTTCTATGATTATGACTGTTGTACTATGAAATAATACCCCAGATTAGCTTCCACTGCTATATGTCAAAAATGGGGATCTTATAAATTGCTTATTAGATAAAACAGAAATTAAAACACAATTATAAAGGTAACTGAATTTTATTAATAATTTGAAAAGGTTACAAGCTTAAAAGGAGAAATTACATTATTTAAAGACAATAAACAGAAAATAAGCTAAAAATTACAAATTAAGCTAAACTAAACTACTCCTACACTACATGCCGTATCGAGAGCCACGGTTATAGAGAACAAGGTTGAAACCTTAACTATAACTACTTTTCTTTTTCCATCCAAGAAAATCCTCCATGCCACTACATCTTCCGAAATAGTATGTAAAGTACATAACTATTATGATATTATATAAATAACTTATGTTATTTACCACCGGGTTGTTAACATAGCGATGTCTTCTCCTAGCCACCCTACTTCCAATATTGAGGATGCTTTTTCCTCTAACTTTCCTGACTATATATCGGCTTAACCAGACTATGTCCCAGCTTCACCAGGAAAAACTTATTCTAGCTCTTTAAATAATTCATTTGGTTTAGTTTCAATAGCTTCACCAACTCTTTCACTTTTTCATGATGACCCCTATATGAAGGTCATGCATGCATACTATGATAAAGAATCACCTATTCCACCACCAACTATTATGCCTCCATCTTCAATGCTATCTCCAATTTTTAATCCTCAAGAATTCTTTCTTCCTGAAGAATTATTGCCACTTAAGAAACGAGGTCGTGACCGATCATCCTCCTCTACTTCTGCCCTACCTTAAGAATTTGAGATAGGAGAAAGCTCTCGTAAGACAAGTCTCGAACGTCACGAGGAGCAAATTGAGGAAATTTTAAATCACTTAGATGAACTCTCTCTCAACCGCATTGAGCACATAGAAGACAAAATAGAAGGTGTTGGAAATGGCCGGGTGATCATACAATAAGATTTTGACAATCTGGAAGCTGAACTCCGAGAGTCTCATACTTAAATTGTTAAACTTCAAAGAAAGCAAATGGGAAATAACAGCAAGATTGCTTTGGCTCGCTTCAGGATTGCTAATCTAGAACAAATCATCGAAGATATCCAGGCTCGTCACCAAGCAAATAAGGAAAGTCTTATGAATGCAATCTATGAACACAAGAACATCCAGGAAGGACCATCGGACTACTAGATTAGATACTAGTTATAGCTTTTGTTAGAACCTAGCCACGGGATGTGTGGTATAAATAACAACACTTATCAAATTTTGACTTTGTACAATACAAAGACAAGTCGTTCATGATATAATATAATGGTGATCCCGTTTTATATTCATCCCATGTCCTATATTTCATCTCCGTATTCATCATTATGAATCTTACCCCTAGAAAATAAACTAATAAGTTAGATACTTGTTAGAATTCATATCAAATAAGTATCTATGATATAACTATTGTGACAATGTTTATTTTTGAACCTTACGCATTTTAAAGAATTGTGATATCATTCTTATTATGTGTTGTCTTATGTTGATAGAATGCCTCCAAAAAGGACATCAACGTCTGAAGCACCAGCCATGACTCAAGCTGCTGACAGTGTTATCGCAGCTTTGGGAGCACAAGCTACAACGATGGCAAATGCTGACAATACCAATAGGAACACCGAAGAAAGAGAAGCTCCTGTAGCAAGAAAGTGTATCTACAAAGAGTTCATGAGCTGCCAACCTATCAACTTTAAAGGTACAGAAGGCGCTTGTAGGACTTATCCCTAGTGTGATGCAACTGAATCAGTGGTTATCACCGTAGCAACTGTAACAAAACTGCAATGTGAATTTTCAACTAGAACATTAACTGAAGAAGCTCTATCCTGGTGGAATTATTTTTCCCAACCTATTAGGATAGAAGAAGCTTACAAGATTACCTGGGTTGAATCCAAGAAGCTTTTGATAAAGAAGTAATATCCCCGAACTGAAGTCCAGAAGATGGAAGACGAAGTTTACCATCTGACTGTGAAGGGGAATGATCTCAAGGCATATGTGAGAAGATTCCAGGAATTGGCAACCTTATGTCCCACTATGGTGCCAGATTCTGAGAAAATGATGGAAGTTTTCATCAGGGGATTGCCTCGAAGTATTGAAGGGAATGTTACCGCCTCTAAACTTCAAACTCTAGAGGAAGCCATTAACATAACCCAGAGGCTAATGGATCAGGTAACAAAGCATTCTCCGGTGCAAGTATCAAGTGATCACAAACAAAAGTTTGACGACAGAAGAACTTTCAACAACAACAACTACCGTAACACCAACACCAACAACCGCTACAATAATCACCAACCACAACAAAACAGAAGACAGGAAACCTTCAGGTCTTATGCTGTCACTCCAACTAAAAATAATGGGTATATTGGAAACCGTCCCTTGTGTAAGAAATGCACTCTGCATCACACAGGACCTTGCACTGTTAAGTGTAATACTTGTAACAAGGTGGGCCATCTGACCAAGAACTACAGAAACAAAGGGCCAGCCACTGGAAGTAATCTGCTACTAGTGACAGTTACTTGTCATGCCTATAGAGAGAAAGGGCATTATGCAAATTAGTGCCGAAAGACCACCAACAACAATGCCCAGGGAAGAGCCTACATGTTAAGGGATAGGAATGCTCACCAAGACCCAAACATAGTCACGGGTATGTTCCTTCTAAACCAACATCTAGCTAGATTTTTATTTGATTTTAGAGCCGATAAAAGCTTCGTATCCATATCTCTTTCTCTAAGTTAAATATTCCACTCATTACAATAGATACCTTTTACAATATCAAAATGGCTGACGGAAACCTAGTAAGCACAAACACCGTTATTTAGGGTGCAACTCTGACTTTGTTAAACCAGCCTTTCAAAATTGATCTTATGTCGATTAAACTCGGTAGTTTCGACGTCTTCATTGGTATGGATTGGTTATCCAAGTATCATGCTAGAATTATCTGTGATGAAAAAGTCATCCACATCCCAATCAACGGTAAAACTTTGATCATCCGAGGTGACCAACGTAAAACCCGACTAAGTCCCATATCCTGTATAAAAACTGAAAGATATATATCCTAAGGTTGTCAAGTTTTTGTAATCCAATTAATGGAAAACAAGTCAGACGAGAAACGACTAGAAGATATCCCAGTAGTCAGAGAATTCCCAGAAGTTTTTCTTGAAGATCTACCTGGCCTTCCTCCCGTTCGCCAAGTAGAATTCTAAATCGATCTAATTCCTGAAGCTACACCTGTAGCCCAAGCACCTTATAGATTAGCTCCTTCAAAAATGCAGGAACTATCTAACCAACTTCAAGAGTTAGCAGACCGAGGTTTTATCCGACCAAGTACTTAACTCTGGGGAGCTCCTATCTTATTTGTCAAAAAGAAAGACGGATCTTTTAGAACGTGTATCGATTACCGGGATTTGAATAAACTTACCGTAAAGAATCATTACCCATTACCCATGATTGATGACTTATTTGACCAACTTCAAGGTTTGAGTATCTACTCGAAGATTGACTTAAGATCAGGCTATCATCAACTGAGAGTCAGGGATGAAGATATTCCCAAGACTGCTTTCAAAACAAGATACGAACACTATGAGTTTCAAGTGATGCCATTTGGTTTAACTAACGCACCTGTTGTATTCATGGATCTCATGAACCGTGTGTGTAAACCATACTTGGATAAATTCGTAATAGTGTTCATCGATGATATTCTCATCTACTCTCGTAACAAAGAAAAGCACGCAAACCATCTGAGAATAATCCTAGAATTACTCAAGAAAGAGAAGTTGTATGCCAAGTTCTCCAAGTGTGATTTCTGGATTTGTATCGTGCAATTTCTTAGATACTTAATTAATAGTCAAGGACTTCATGTTGACCCCGCCAAGATTAAAGCAGTTAAGAATTGGACATCTCCTACTACACCCACATAAATATGTCAATTCTTAAGACTCGCCGGTTATTATCGAAGGTTTATCAAATATTTCTCGAAGATTGCAAAGTCTTTGACTGAATTAACCCAGAAAAACAAGAAGTATATCTGGGGAAAAGACCAAGAGTCGGCTTTCTAACTGCTATAACAGAAGCTATGTGAAGCTCCAATCTTAGCATTACCAGAAGGAAATGACAATTTTGTTGTTTACTATGATACATCCCATCAAGGTCTGGAAGCGGTGTTAATGCAAAGAGAGAAGGTTATTGCATATGCATCCTGACAACTTAAGCCTAATAAACATCACTTCATCATTCAACTAAATCTCGGGACGAGATTTCTGTAAGGATGGGAGACTATAACAACCCGTAATTTTAATCAATGTAAATATCCATCTATAAAATTAGATGCAATGTACTATTCATCTATTAAAGTATATACTACCTTTTTACAGGGAAATTTTTCGCTTTATTCCATTATGTAACATAGTTTACATAACCAAAGTAAACGAGCTCACGCAACCTACCAATGCCATCTATATCTATGTTTATATCATGTAAACATCCTAATATGTCAAGTCTATGTTTAAATATCATTTTTACCATGTACGTTATCCATTTAACGTACCAATTACAATGTTATTCCAAAACAAGCATTATATGTAACGCGTTTATCCAAAAACCCTAATTACATGTCAAAACAAGTGTACAAAATGTCAAAGCATGTGTACAAGTTTACATGCCAAACTTTTGAAATATCTTCCCTCCTAAACCCTAGTATAACCTTCTAAAGCTCAATGTACAAGTCAATTGTGCATGAAATACAAACTAGGTCATTTTACCTCCTAAATCATGTTTATATCTTACCACCACTTTAACACAAGGTACAAACACCCAATGCACAACTCCTAAACCCTAAACCTAATCCCTAAATCATTCTAAACCCTAATCCAAAAACCCTAATTCATCTAACCCTAAACCAAAATCATAAAACCATAGCAAACCCATTACACCTTAAACTAGTTCATAGTTTTTAGAATTTGATCCGTTAATAAAACATAAGATCTGGGAAAACTCAGTAGGTTCTGGGTATTAAGTGAAAACACTAGGTTGTATCCCTATGTCTTGTGATCATTTTGCCGATTGAATCACCCCGATTCGACATCGGATGAATTAGTTATAGCCGAAATGGCAAAGGTGCGTAAATTCTGCACACCTGTAGCAAATGGTTGTTATCTCTAGATTTTTGTATTGTAACCCCTAAATATGTAAAACTAAAAGTTGTAGATAACTCAAATATCTAACCATGCTCACTGGTTTGAGGTTGATCGGAATTACGGTTTGTAAATGGAAACCAAATTACCGGGACTGATGTTGGCTGTCCAAAAACAGCCATGTATAAACTAAATAAAACCTCAACTCCTCCATGACTCACCACAACCTCATTACCATGACCCTCACCACCACATCACCATCACTCCAGCACCTTACAAGCACCTCCATCACCTCCTTGTAAGCTACTACCACAAATTGCACACTAAGTAAGCTACTTGTCACCATCTTTGAATTTTGAACCATCACCACCTCCCTACACCTCACCCTAGCTTTCTATTAGTCACCATGACAGCCATTGGCCACCATACCAAGTAATCTTGGTGCCTACTCTGAGAAAACTTGCTCCCTAAGTCATTTGAGCCCTATATAAGCCGAACACACACATACACTTTCATTTCATCCTCACAACACTTTTCCACCTTAAATCTATGTTCAAACCAAGTTCTAGCAGAAGTAAGGAATCCAAGAAAGAAGTAGAAGGTCCCAAAGATCATAATAGAAGCCAAGAATCAAGAGAAAGAAGCCATTGAAGGCGTTTCTAGGCGTACAAACCCGAAAACACCATTTCGACCCTTTTAGCTTAAGTAAGCTTATAATCATGTTCAATAAGCTCATAATCTGCTTTAGAATGTTCATAATACTCCCTTTAGATCTATATAAACGTCTTGTTGAAGCCTTGGAACCTCAAACCCGTGTGTTTTTATCAAACCCTAAAAACGACCCATTTATGATTTCTAAGCTAACAATCCTTTTTCTAACTTTTGTTATGTTTAAAAACATCTTATTTATTTGCTTTATTCCTGAAAAAAAAAGGCTATAAACCTGCAAATATCAATTGAAATCTAAAATAAAGCTTGCATGGCTTTCTGGACTTGATTTGTAAATTATTTCCATTCAAGGGGTATATATCGTAACTTTTTGAAATTATAACTAAGGGGCTGAAATGTCCATTTTTCTAAGTTTATAACTATAAGGACCTATCTTGCCAAGTTTCAAAGTTAAAGGTTTAAATTATATATACTTTATATATAAAGGACTAAACTTGTAAAAGTTTATAAATCAAGGGTATATATTGCCATTTTTGCAAACTTAAAAATATAAAATATAATATTTTTATATAAATTATAAAAATATATATTAGTATTATAAAACTCGATTTTATTAAAATGCGACACAATTATCGTTATTAATCAACGATCGACGCATTATAAAACAATTACGTTATATAATTAGCGTAACTTATCATCGACTAGCTTTTGAAGAAACTTAAATCTTCGTATCACATACGAGGGAAATTCATGTGAGGGGTTCCATTTGAGTATTTTTTTGACGAGTTTGCTGAGTTTACGATTTAAAGTGCCCTGACTCCTCAAACGATACTACATGGCCTCTGGATTATGATAGCCTGAACAGTGATGCAATACTTCCATAAATTAATAAATCAAAGTAATACGTTAAACTTTATGAAGTACCTCGCTCGATATACTTACGGGCCTTGATACACGAAATAACCTTCAATTGAGATACGCCTTTGTCACCTTTGACGATCAACGTCTTATCCCCATATGGTATATGAACAACTTTCTCGCCACAGACGATAACGGCATCGTGCTTGACAAGCCAATCCACACCGATGATGATGTCAAACGTACCAAGCTTAATCGGCATAGATCGATTTCAAAAACATGGTTCACTAAACTCAAAGTGCAACCTTTTAAAATAGTGTTCGTACTAGCTATCCTTCCGTCAGCTAACTCTACCTCATAACTATCCTCTATTTTAATCGGTTTGATATCGAGCAATGAACTAAATCTAGTGTTCACAAAACTCCTATCGGAACCCGAATCAAATAAAACAGAAGCATATCGGTTTTTTAGCAGAAACGTACTAGTAACCACATTCAGACCCTTCGGCTTAGCGTCCTTAATACCATAAGCTTGACCGCGAACTTCTCCAACTTCTTCTTGCTTCACCCTCTTCGGACATCAGATCCTAGTATGACCTTGCTCACCACAATCATAACAAGTCAAAACAGGTTGAGCGTTAGCACATGTGGCAACACTCTTCTCCTTACAGTACCTTGACTTGTGTCTAACCTTTCCACACTTGTGGCACTTAATCGTACACTGACCAACATGGCGAGTAAAACAACGTTCACATAAAGGAAGCTTTCCATTAGTAGGAGCGGTAACCATGGCTCGCGTATTTCCTTGCTTTTGGTTATTCTGCAAAGGCTGACAAGAGTTATCCCTTTGATTGCCCTTACTACTACTATTTCCACTTTGAAAGCTCTCCCACTTTTGCTTATTTCCTTCTAAAATTCTTTCATTTTTAGCTTGCGATTTCTGCTCCATCAGCTTGTGAGCCATACACACAACTTCATTCAGATCAGCAGGCTTAGAAGATGTCACTTTACCCTTGATGTTATATGTTAATCCTCGGATATAAGCATCAACCTTCACTCTTTCTGGTTCAACCATTCTCGGACACATCAATGCAAGCTCATTGAACCTCTGAGTATAAGCAACAATGTCATACTCCTTAACCTTCAAGTTCCACAACTCGTGCTCCATACGTTGGATTTCTTCTATCGGACAAAACTCAGCAGTCATCAATTGCTTCATTTCAGTCCAAGGCATTCGGTTCACAGTCTCCAAACCCATAGTTGCAATCTTAGAATTCCACCAGGTTAAAGCCGGTCCTTCCAATGTAGCAGCAGCAAACCTAACCTTCTTGCCCTCTGCACATTCACTGATTCCAAAAACACTCTCAGTTTTCTCGAACCATCTTCTTAATTCAACAGCTCCTTCAATCCCACGAAAGACAGTAGGATTGCACTTCATAAACCCAGCAAAAGTGCACTCACGAACAGCAGGTGCAGTGTCTTGACCCCTCACTGGCCCAGATCCACTAGCATCGTTCCTGACCTTTGCTTGCCTTTCCCGCTCAGCAGCAATAGCGGCATCAACACTTTCTTTAATCAATCGACGCATAGCAGCTTGAGTCATAGGTGCAGACTTTGGAGGCATGATTCTGTCACGTCACACAGAAAACAATCTGATAAGCATTCATAACATGATATGTTCATAACATGGTACAATGACAAATCAATCACAACAACAGTCCACCACATCAAGTAGTAATCAAAAGATAGTCATTCATTTTTCATCACAAAAGAGTTAATACATAGTTGCATTGTTTCATGAAATGATACAAATCGTTACAACCAATAGCATCAATTCTACTAACTGAGGACTCAGTTTAGTGATTACACAACAAAAGAAACTACAATTGAAACTAAACTACTACGAATCACGAGGAGATCCTTGCGGCTCAGACAAAGGACTCTTCTCATCTTCAATCGGAACATTGATAGCTTCATTCGGTCTTTCTTCAAACACAAATCCCCTACGAATCATCTCTTGATAGAACTCATGAGCTCGAACTCTAGTCCAATAGAGATCTCTCTCGACTCGTTCATTCTGCATACGAAGGAATGTGTTGCTCAACCTTGCTTCTTCAAGTTCCTTCTTCAATTTCTTACACTCAGCTTTTTCTTCAACATTACCGAGCTTTTCAACCAACTTTTCCATTGCAGCAGTTGTAACACCCCCAAATTGGGTCGCAGCGGAATAATGAGCCCGGGAGCGTTACTTCATAGATCAATAGCACAAGATATGAGAACGACCTCTAAAAGAGTCGTTTAAAATACGATACATTAGATTTATTGAAATTGTTTAATACAAAGCGCAACGGCTTAAATTGTTCAGCATTTGATAACAAAGATTTTTGATCATAACAAAAATCTCAAGATGTAATGACTCCAAATCTTTAATGCATGACTCCCCAAAATAGTGACCCCAATGTATCCTTAGCACCTCGTGCTTCATTGACCTGAGAAAACATGCTTTAAAACGTTAACATAAAGTTGGTGAATTCATAGGTTTATGTAAATATAATGTAGGACCGCAAGATTTCCAAGTGTATGATAATGCAACAGATGCAAACATCACAAAGTGTAATTATGTTTTCCTAAGCTCATGACACCGAAGCTCGACATGTATGAATTGCAATATAAATTGCCTACGTTGCCCGTGATGATGTTCAACCCGAAACATCCCAAATCCGACATGATATACATCCGTTGGTTCACTCCGTGACACCAGTGAGAGCTACTCATCCGGATGGGGATGTCAATCCCAAATAGATCTATTTATAACATTCGCGCTCACATAAAGTAATTGACAGTTCATGATAGTGGGCACAGTGGGTTATCGCTACTTAGGCAAACACGTAATCATGATAAAATATACACTTGCATCCAATTTGTAAAACAATGCATGTTTCTCACCCCAAAAGTTATAAATCATTGATATGGCAAAACATGGGGCTATGAACTCACCTTAGTAAATAGTGTTGATATTATGAATCAAGTGAGTGAGTCGACAAGAGAAATCCGAACACAACCTAATTAAACGTTTACATGTAACCAATGGCAACAAGGAGTATCGGCGTGCGTGTAGAAGCGTCATAGTTTAGGTTTTTCAAAAGACTCGACCTAGTTCTTTATAACCTTAGACTCTTGATATCACTTTGATATCTAAAATGACTACAATCAATTATTTGAAAACAACCTAGTTCTCTACAACCGAAGCTCTGGTACCACTCTGTAACACCCGCCCCGAGGGGCATCGTGATTTGCACAGGCCCCAGAAATTAAAGCAATATTGTGTTACTAAATAGCATGCCTTTAACCACATAATAGAGAAACGACTGCAAATAAGACGTTATCAAACCAAACACAGTGTTCCATAATTAATTCAAGTTAGAAAAGTGTGTTAGGTCCTACAAGAACGCAACCTACCGTCTATTACAAACATTGGAAAGACAATTGATTCAAATAAAAGATCATTGTTTTCTAACACAACTAAAGACAATGTTTTTGAAGACCGGAACAACAAGAAGACTTACCATAAAATCCACCACATCGCACACACGTAAAACACGCCACGCCATTAGTGTCGCCTTTAACCTTGGTTACCTGAGATTAAAACAATGTTAAAAACGTCCAACAATAAAGTTAGTGAAATGACATAGAAGATTAAATTAATCCATAACGTTAAAACCTTGAAAACACATAATTAAGTTTCTCGGGAAAATAAAGCAACAAATGCAATGTATATCAACTTCTTTTCTTTCACGCAATAAGCTCATGACACCGAACGTTAACAAGACATATGGCATTTCATATATTAAAGGTGCCCCAAAAGAAGGTATTATTCATATACCTACTATATTTCAAAATACAAAATGTCCGTTTGACAGGGTGTTCACCAACGGATTCAAACCCCGATGGGGTTGTCAAACCCAATAGATCTATTTAATGCATTAGCGTTCACCTCGCAAGGCAATTAACGGTTCATGAAATAAGGGACTTCGACAATAGCAACTTATTCGGAAACAATCTCATAATCGGGTCCAACATACCATAAAATCATATGTGTTTGATTTATAAAACAAACATGCATCCCCCTCGCGGGTTTAAAAACATTTAAAATAGTTCAAAAGCGAGTTTATGAACTCACCTTAAGCAAATATCCAAATCAATCAAATCAACAAGCGCAATAAACTTCACGTCTCAACCGCGACCTATATAATACATATATAGTGGTACAATCTTTAAGTGCGATGCAAAACATTTCACCTTTACGCACTTAACCATATTACATTTTCAATAAAGTTTCCATTTTTAGAAAGTTTGCCGAAAGTAAGGATAATATAATCCAAACTTCATGTGTCATTACAATTTAACTAATATTACGAACCCTTTGCTTATTGTAAGCTATATTCAAAAGTTAATAACCAAGTTGACTTTTCAAAAGTCAAATTTCGAAGTTATTTTTTACCCCAAACTGACACGGCGTAAATTCTCGTTTTTAAGAGTTAAAAGGCCTACCTTATATCAGAACGGACCTTAGAACATCCTTTATCATATTCAAAGCCTAATTTAGATTTCAAAATTTTCTCGACATGCTACGGTCAAGTCAAAGTTTCTGGTCAAACTTGGTCAACTCAAAGTCATACCAAATCACATTTTTTTATCAAAATCTAACCATTCCAACATGTTTAACTAGCCTAAAAACATGTACTAAAATTATCAAACATATGTTCATACTTAAATTACTTTCAAATCAATTTGCACTTGAATCATCTAGCAACAATCATATATATGTAATAACATCTAATTAAATCAATACATAAACATAAACAAGTGCTCACAAAGTTAGAACAAAGTTTGATTTTGGTTCCCCCTTTGCTAAACCGTACGGACGAACACCCCAACACACCAAACCGAACCTTTTTCAAAACAACCTCTTGCTAATAACAACAATCTAGCAACTAGAAACACACCCTTGTGCTCGAAAACTTCAAGAATCGACCAAAAATCTAACTTTCTCAAAACTCAATGCATGTGGATTTTTAATAGTGGGAAACGTAGCTCTTGATACAAGGATTAATATGGTGTAAATAGATCGTATTGCATGTAAAAAATAAAATGGTGGTGATGGTGTTTGTGCCTTGGCCGGTCGTGGAGACAAGAGAGGAGAGAAAGAGATGAAATTTTTTACTAAAAAGTAAAATGGAAGTATTATGCTCCCTTTTATTGAAAATTTTTTAATTATCAAGTTCTAATTATGTTTGTATGGTTATACATTATGCATTAACATGTGTAAGTTGAAAATTCAATATTACTCAATATAAAAGGCAATTATGCTTTATATGTAGTTAAGATTGTAGGTGAATAACTTTGTATACACTTTTTATTTGTATTAACAAAGGTCCACATCATTAATACCAAATAGAACTCATTAGCCATAAATCGTAAATGTTATGTTATGAATTTATGATCACAGAAATCTGAGAGTCATGTAAACACTTTCAGATTGAAGTATTTCGATGGTTCTATCGAAATCTCAAATCGGATAAAACTCAGATTAAGAATCGAGAATGTGTTTTTGTTATTATGAAAAACGAACCAGAGATTGATAATGTATATATGACCAACAAAACTGAACATCGGTTGTAACTGCCATAGCAGTTATTTTAACTACCGAATCAGTTAAATTAAGGGGCAAAATCAAGTCCATAATTCCGGGAATTTTATTTTCAAGTGCGTTTTTAACATAGCACTTTATACCAAATAAAATTTTAGGAATTTTATTTTCAAGTGCGTTTTTAACATAGCTCGACCCCAGCCAGGGGCGCTGCCCCCAAACCCCCGTAATTCAGGGGCTTCGCCCCCGAATGACAATCATGTCATACAAGTGTGCACTCCGCACAACCCCGACTTGTTGAACATTTATCACGATTACACATTGGTCAACTAAGTCAATCCATTACACTTAAATCATATTGGTGACGCAAAATCACCAACATTCCTCCCCCATTTAAGTGTAATCTTGATTAACTTAAAGCAAACTCATAACAAACAACAAACTGATGCATAAATGAAATATCGAGTGAATGATTTCACATCATGTATTAGTTACATTCCAAATATTGAATACATGAGAGTCACTAAAGGATTGAACTCTTCTATTCAAAGTGAATACATAAGAAAATAAACAACAATTTACACATTCACATGTTCTACTTACACTATGTTTTACTAGCTTATGTCCCCTATCCTTCAATAAGCATATCAAAGCCAAGTCCCAAGCTTCTTGAAGAAGGCTAAACATCATGTTATATAAGGTAACATTTTTTAACTCTTTGCACCTGCCACATGCAATTTGTCAAAAAATCATTAAGAAATATAATTTCACACCTCCTTTATCTTGCAGTTCAAAACACAAACCGGGGATATGTAATTATGTGTCCAATCCAAAGATATCAAGCTTTCCTCAATCTGCATCAGCATCTAACTTTATGTTAGAATGGAATTGGTATCTTGATTACAAGAATTTAATTAGGTACTTAAAAAACCGCATCCCCAT
Organism: Tanacetum coccineum; assembly: GCA_026074375.1. Taxonomy (NCBI): domain Eukaryota; kingdom Viridiplantae; phylum Streptophyta; class Magnoliopsida; order Asterales; family Asteraceae; genus Tanacetum; species Tanacetum coccineum. The sequence goes on along the minus strand of BQNB010076219.1, from coordinate 9,097 downwards.
ACCGCCTTGCAGTACAGATCTCGTATGCTAACCCTTTGGGTTAAATGGTCGGCTAAATTAATTGAGTTCTTACAAACTTCCACAGAAATCACAACACACCATTCATGATAAGCACACGAATCATACAACTTCTAACACATAAGTGCTAGACTTGCCAATGTACACTTGACTATAAAGACCTTATCCAAGGTAGCAGCACTTCACATCTGATAAGAAATGGTAACATCGGTTTTAGGCCACAAAGGAATATCAAAAACCAAATTCCTCACAACCACTTCAGCTTCATTACCAAGCTACAGCCAAAGCCATACAAATTTCATAACTCGCATGTTAGCTTGTAATAAAGTCTGTTTTTAGAAGCCCAAAATAGCACCTTCTCCAAGAAGGAATACCCAACTAACCCCCTTCCCGTTAGACGAGTGAAATCCTACCATATTAATTAATCCACTGGCATCAGGAATAACCTCTATAACAGAAGGATAACCACTATAAGTCAAACCATAATCCATGGTTCCTTTCAAATACTGAAATACTCCGACCTAGAGCTTACCAATGTAGAGCACTAGGATTGCTAGTGTACCTACTAAGCTTTCCTACAACAAAAGCTATATCTGGTCTAGTGCTAATCATGGCATACATAAGACATCCAATAGCTCTAGAGTATTCTAGCTGAGACACTAAAGTTCCTTTATTAGGTTGAAACTTCACAATAAGATCTACAGGAGTATAAACAGGAGAACAATTAGCAAAGTTAAACTTTGTCAGTATCTTCTCAATATAATAAGATTGAGAAATAGAGAAATTGTTTTCTCGTTTGATTCTAATACCAAGAATCACCTCAGCCTCCCCCAGATCTTTCATATCAAAATTAGATGACAAGAATTCCCCTTTCTTTATTAACTTGATCTTGTCAGTACAAAGATTCAACAATGTTTCCACAGATAAACAAATTATACTCCTTTACCAGAAGCAATCAAATTTGCTATACACACACTTGTCAGCGTTGGTTTAAAAGAAAAACCATTAGACAACACCACATCATCAAACTTTTGATGCCATTGTTTTGGTGCTTTTTCAGACTAATATACAATGATTTTCTTCCAATTTACATACCTTGCTTTCAATTCCAGGTAATCACAAAACCCTTCAAGTTATTTTATGTAAATTTTCCTCCATCCAAATCACCATTTAAAATGCAGTTTTCACATCCATTTGGTGAATAACTAGATCATGTATAGCTGCAAGAGCTAACAACAATCTAATAGTGGAAATCCTAGCAACAGAAGCATAAGTATCAAAGAAGTTAATTCCCTTCTTTTGTCTAAAGCCTTGGATAACCAATCTGGCTTTATATTTATCTATGCTTCCATCCACTTTCATCTTCCCTTTTTAGGATCCATTTACATCCAATGCTTTGCAACAACAGAGCAAATTAGTTAATGTTCCAAGAATCATATGGCATAAGATGGAATCAATCTCACTTGAACTTGCTTCCTTATCAAAAGCAACAACCTTAAAGCCATTGCTTCACTCAAGGACCTTTGATCCTCCTCCAATAATGAATAATATGCCACGTTGGGTAAAGTCCTTATCTCTGTTCCTTCAACCAAATAAAGTTGAAAATCAGACCCAAAAGACTTAGCTTTCCTTGTTCTATTGCTTTTCCTAGGAACAGATGGACCAGGTACATCATCAGTACCTTCAACCTCATCTTCAGCTATCTTACTTGAAGATGACTGAATCATACCTCTTGGTCTAGGTATAGACGTAAACCGTTCTTCATCAAATATAGCATCTTTTGACTCTATTATAGAGTTCACCGACACATAATCATTAGGTTCTATAACATAAAACCTATAACACTTGGAATGCTCAGCATAACCCCTGAAGATAACAATCTGATACTTTCTCACCCAATTTTTAATTTTTGAGTTCATTAGCCTTATAACCGAGTCTAACAATCCTAAACCCAAATAAGTCAAATTTGGTACCTTCTTGGTCCAAATTTCATAAAGGGTTTGTTTATTATTTTTGTTTGGAATTTTATTCAAAATATAACAGGCTGTCAACATAGTCTCACCCTAAAACCCTTCACTTAGTCCAGAATAGGATAACATAGAATTCACCATTTCCTTCAAAGTCATATTCTTCCTTTCAGCCACCCCATTTTGTTGTGGTGTGTAAGGAGCCGTGGTTTGATGTATTATACCAGTTGATTAGAAATAAACTGGATCATAATACTCACCACCTCTATCAGTACGCGGTACTTTTATCAAATCTTGTATTTGAAGTTCTACTTCTTGTTTATAAATTTTAAATTATCTGAGATCTATTAATGTTTTACATGCAATAGATAGACATAACAATATCTAGAAGCATCATCAATAAAAGTAATGACATACTTATTATGTCCTAGTGAAGGATTGGTATGAAAATCACACAAATCACTATGTATGAGATCTAATACTTTGCTTTCCCGGTTAACACCCTTAAATGGTTATTCCAAATCATCCTACAGCATGTCTCATACGCAACTCGTCTATCATTATATCTATACTCAAGTTAAAAGAAAGTGATCTTTGTAACATACAAGAACTTGCAACTTTCATGTGTCATGTCAAAAGCATGGTATTAAACTCATTTTAGACATATCTCTCATTCTCTTGTAATGCACATGTCCCCCTAGATCTAGCATGTATAATTCAGATTTGCTTAACTAAATTGCTATGACTAGAAGTAATCATACAAGCAAAAGCATTAAACAAAGGATAATTTAGATTTAATCTAATCATACCATTACATACATAACCAAATCCAACAAATGAACCATGTCTTGACAAGATATACTTTCACTAAAGTAAAAGATTAGCTTTCTGTTATTTCAAACACTTTTTTGTAGCCACATTATTCAACACAAATTTCATAAACAAGATTCTTTCGAATCCCAGTGTACATACAATACATTATCTAAACATAAAGTTTTTCCAGAAGTGAAAGTCAATAAAACACATGCCCTATTCCTTTGATTGGTTCGGTTGCAACGTTTCCCATCTTTACAAACGATCCATCTTCAATTGATTTACAGACTTGAAACCAACGAAGATGTTGCAAACATGACTTGTTGCACCCGAATCAACCCACCAAGCAACTTCATCATCCTGAACATAAAATGCGCAGAATAACAGAAAACATAATGTAAAACATTATAAAAATTCTGCATAAAATCAGAATTATAACCTTGTTGCTTTTCAGGATCCTTAGACCCATTTGAACCAGCGCCACCATTGCCCTTACGAGAGCGACAATCCTTCTTCATAATGACCATGCTTGTTACATTTCCAACAAGTTACAAACCTTCTTGTTGGCGAATTTATCATCACCACTTTTGAACTTTCTTTTGTTCTTATTGTTTTTGGAATTTTTGGCTCCATCTCCTTCAACCATGTTGACAGAAGATGATCCAATTTGGTTCTTTCCTTTAGGATTATGTATCAAGTTTCTGTTGTGATTCTCTTAATCCTTCCACCTATTTTGAACTTTCTTTTGTTCTTATTGTTGTTGGAATTTTTGGCTCCATCTCCTTCAACCATGTTGACAGAAGATGATCTAATTTGGTTCTTTCCTTTAGGATTATTATCAAGTTCTGTATTTCCTTCTTAATCCTTCCTTAATTTCGTAAGACGACTACCAAAGTTAAACCAAAGATTTAACTCTTCCTTTTTATGTTTTCAACACATGTTTTTAATTCTTCCAGGGAAGTGGGCAGATTATCATGATATCTGCACCGATATGGCCCTCATCCCATCATCAAAATTGTGTTTGTGTATACAGTCACCAGAAATCCTTAACATTGTCATGATATATATTCATTGACATGCCTGGAGTATAAACCACTTGTAATTCATAAAATTACTCTCAAGAAACTATTCTGCAGAAGCATCTTTTGCCATGTATTTGGATTCTAAGGACTCCTATAGTGCTTTTGCAGATTTAGCGTTTTGATAGATATCAAATAGGGAATCAGACATACTGTTTAGAATGTGACCACGACATATGTAGTCGTCGTTCTCCCACTTCATCCTTTTCCTAGTCGCCTTTAAAGTTTCATTCTTGGACCATACGGGATCCAAGGGTTATACTCAAACGTACATAACTTTAGGGTGTACGAAAGAAAGTGCCATCTTATTTTGGCCAGCGGACAAAAGTCCCTGCCCCCGCCCTTTCCAAACTTTTTCAACGTTATCGAACTTGCTTGTCATATCCTTCACAGAATCTCCGTTCGTCATGATCATATATACTTCAATCTTTGTTATGAATTTATGATCACAGAAATCTAAGAGTCGTGTAAACACTTTCAGATTGAAGTATTTCGATGGTTCTATCGAAATCTCAAATCGGATAAAACTCAGATTAAGAATCGGGAATAGTTTATATATTGTTAAAGAAAAACGAACCAAAAGTGATAATTGTAAATATATTCCAAACAAAACTGAACATCGGTTGTAACTGCCATAGCAGTTATTTTAACTACTAAATCAATTAAATTAAGGGGCAAAAATCAAGTCCATAATTTTGGGAATTTTATTTTCAAGTGCGTTTTTAACATAACACTTTATACCAAATAAAATTTTGGGAATTTTATTTTTTCAGTGCATTTTAAACAAAAAAGCTAGACCCGCAGCCAGGGGCTCTACCCATTGACCCTTGCTAGCATCCCCATCAACGTTATAAAGTGTGCACTTCCGCACAAACTAGTTGAACATTAACACAAAAATTAACAAACATTGGTCAAGCAAGTCATCCATATGTAGTTCTTATCACAAAATTCCCTAAGAGCTGCATCGGATGCGGGCTCATTTGGGTTTTCTTGTAATTTCTCTTTTCCTCTTCCCATCGTGTTCCGCACGACGAACGTGTTTGTGGTAGGATAAGGACCAGAACGCTTGCTCATGGTGAGTATTTTAGGGAACGTAGTTGCGTTCGGGTCCCACGGATGACGCCAACTTGTTAGTATAATTTGTGTTATGGGGTTGAATTGAATCTGGATCGCTTGTTGGGTCGGGCCAGTAAGCTATAAGTGGGTTAGATCTTGTACTAAGTCAAGTGATTTGGATGGTTTCCTGCACAAGTAAAGATAAACCGTTAGTCTTACCGTGGGGATGGACCCCACGATTAGAACATAAAATTAGACAATACATTGAAGTCATTAGATTTCAAGAAATGCGCACTGGAGCAAGCCATCTACACTAAGAAATCAAAAGACTCGATACTGCTAATAGGAGTCTATATAGATGATCTAATCATTACCAGCACACCAAAGAAGGAAAAGGAACTACCGGCATAATATTCTACTATGGAGAATCACCAATCAGGTGGAGTACATAAAAACAAGCTACTGTAGCATTATCATCATGTGAATCAGAATTTATTGCAGCAACAACAGCAGTAACACAAGCATTATGGTTAAAAAGATTACTAAGCAAGCTTACACACACTCAAGAAGAGAAGATTACAATACAAGTTGACAACAAGTCTGCAATAGCACTTATGAAGAATCCAGTATTTCATGGAAGAAGCAAACACATCGACACGAAGTATCACTTCATTAGAGAATGCGTCGAAAGAGAAGACATACAAGTCGAATTCGTAAGTGGAGAATACCAGAAAGCAGACATACTCACAAAGGCACTCCCGAAGATCAAATTCTTAACCATGAGACAGCTCATAGGACTAAAAGATCTAAGCCACAGCGCTTATGATTAGGAGGGAGAATATTGGGTCAAATCGGGTCAAACCCAACCCAATGGGTAATCATACCCGCTGTCAAATATGACAGTTATAGAAAAGCGGTTACATAACCGTTTTACAGTTATTTCACCAAGGGATGCATCGGTTCATCAACCGACACAACCTTTAGAACGCACCCTTTCATTTCTTATATATAGAACTCGATTATATACTTGTAAAAGATGATGACAGAAATTTGATTAATAGAAAAACTATTACTTTGGTATATTTTGATTAGAAAGGTTAGATAATTCGATCCAACACGCCTTTGCTTGCTGTGACTACTTAAAATCAGTCGGAGGAATTAAATCCCGAAGGGCCTACCAACTAGCTAAAGAACATGAGGATTATAATATACTCCGTATCAACTTAGCTAAAGAACATGAGGATTAATTGAGCGGTGATGACGTATCGACATCATAATGTTTGCGATCCACACAACGGTGCACCTCTCACAATGTACACATGATGAGGATCTAGATTATCTCGGAGAATATCCTTTATCAAAATCTTTTTGCATTAAATTTTTACCTTTTTTATTAATTTCTTTTCATTGACAGGATACTACGTTGTTGCCACAATCGTTAGCTATAGGCATTGCTTACAGGGATATTAACCCTTATACGAGATTGGGGTATGTGGTCGATGATGTTTGAGGTGGAGAAAAAAGTCACCGACTGTAGAAACAAGGAGATTGCGGGAGCATCTAAGGTAGAGGAATCATCCGTAGCTCTTCCTCTTGCCTCAAATGTTCCCGCGATCTCCTTGTTTCGACGGTCGATGACTTTTTCCTCTACCTCAAATATCATTATCATCGACCACACACCCCAATCTCGTATAAGGGTTAATATCCCCGTAAGCAATTCCTTTAGCTAACGATTGTGGCAACATCAGAGTAGCCCATCAAGGAAAAGAAATGCACAAAAAAAGGTAAAAATTTAATGCACAAAAGATTTTAATAAATGATATTCTCCGAGATAATCTACCTCATCATATGTATATTGTGACAGGCGCACCGTTGTCTCGATCGTAAACTATTTGATGTCGATACGTCATCACCGCTCGATTAGAATTTTCTGAATAATCCCCTTACCTTTTAAAGCCTCAAATGCTATATTATAATCCTCGTGTTTTTTAGCTAGTTGATAGGCTCTTCCGAGTTTAATTCTTCCGACTGATTTTAAGTAGATACAGACAGCAAAGGCGCACATCCTTACGATCTGGTCATGAGTAAACTTTGATAAATCTAAATAATTGCCCTTTCTCTTCACTTTACATTATTCACTGAATAGTAACAACTTATCATATTTGAATTCTATACACTAACCAGCTTAAAGAATACCTACCATTATAATAAAAGTTGTTTGAGAGATAAAAAAATAGTAAATTGCAAAAATCATCGTCGTAGTTTGTCTAATTTGGCAAGGGATGATTACTACCAAAAATCATCGTTCTAATTTGGCAAAGGGCATGTGTACTCTAAGTGATGATATCGAGAAAAAGAAGGTTGTGAAGGAAAGTAAAACAATGTTGGACTAATATGTTGAAAAATCCTATAAACGAAGGGGTGAGAGGAACTAAAGTTGGGCCTATGATTCATAGTGGCTTTAACGGCGGTATCCAACAGGCCAAAGGTATCAAACGATCTAGCGGGGTTTATTGGTTTAGTTGTTGTTTAGACGGTAATTAGTATGACAAGTAGAAATAAAGATACTCCGTGGAACGTTTCTAAGCAACACCAACACCTTGAAGACGAGGTGTAAATTGTTCTTTTCATTTTATTTATGTGGAAGTCGGTTTTTGTACAAAAAGAAATTTCTACATTTCTAACAGACCCGTCATACACCGTACCCCAGTTATTTGCATCCGAAAATTTGTTTGTTGCCATAGACAGAATCGTAAAATCAAATAAGGTGCGGGTACTACACGCCTTTCCTCTGTTGTACTCCAATTGCCCATCTATGAATACAACCTCTGTCCGGAAATATTCTCGAAGCCGTAAGGGGACGCACACGTTTATACGAAACAATGTTTGGCATAGTGTATTTAATAAACGCTCATTATATAACGATAATTAATAATTAGTTGTTAAACAGTAACAGGTGTTCTAATTAAGAATAAACCGAAGAATGCAGGTGCGTGTTTGACCTTCCTTATCCTAGTCGTGCCAAGCGAACATAACCCTAAATGGATATTAGAAGAGCTACGATTATAATATACATGTTTGAGGGTTTTTTATTTAGAAGCAGTGCTTTAAAAAACCAAAAACATTCGTATCATCCTTGTGCTATATTTGTTGCTCGACAGAACCTTCAATATATTCAAGGTTTTGGTTACTTTGTTCCTCTTTTATTCAACCGAAGCAAGAAACTTTCAAGAGTTTCGGTTGCTTTCTTTTCCTCTTGTTCGATCGCTAAACATAACCCAAAAGGGTTTCGTTGGTTTGTTGGTTCGACCCTAAGAACAAAGGGACATTCGGTTTGCTTGAATTGTCAAGATTTGGAGATCGTTTGCTAATACACTACTAGTACTAGCATACTTCATTGTTTGCTAAGAACGTATAGTGTGTGGAAGCTTAGAGGAATCATACTTTGATTCTTAGTGGTTTCGCGTGGTATTATACACACGCGTATATAGAAGACGGTGTTTACGGTTACCTTTAAACGGTGTATCGTTTCGTGCTAAAAGGTACATGTTTTCTATCTTGTTAATTATTGTGTTCTACACGTGATCATTTATTCCGCTGCGTACTCGTGTTAATTAATTGTTAATTAGGTTATAAAACCCAACAGTGGCATCACGAGCCATCGTGTAGAATCTTTAATTACAAGAAATTAAATTGGACAAATTAGGGTTTCGTGATTAATTTTAAATGCCCCGGTGGGCGTTTTTGTTAAAAAGATTTGATCTTGACGGTTAATAAAATTAATTAGACGAAATCTAGGTTGTATGCAATTTTATAAAACTTGATGTATTAATTGTTAATGGTTTTAAGTTTTGTTAATTGTTAATGGAGATCCATGATAAAATCATGCAAATTTATCATGGATTGATATTAGATATTAAATCTTGTTAATTGTTAAAAAGATTTGTTTTAAATATGATTAAAATACACATAATTTTAAATATTTTCTTAACTGGTAAGATCCTTGATTCATGAATTCGGGAACCCTTATTAGTGAATCAATGGGGCCTAAAAATAGTTAAAAAGTTTTATGTGCTATGTGGTATTTACGCAATCGATTGTTTCGATGTATGTGGCCGGAGTTTATAGGACGAAGGAGCCTTATATGAATAAATGCATGTTTTA
>BQNB010076218.1:0-31220 GCA_026074375.1 Tanacetum coccineum | reverse complement strand
GTGGGTGTATAATCGGGTGATGTGGGTGTCAACGCGGTATTAATATGAGTAGAAGACGGGGTCATAGAAGGTATAGTGTCAGATATAGTAGTAGGGATAGTACCAAACAAGATAACTTGTCCAGTAGATGTCCCCACACTCTCCTTTGACGAATCTGATGAAACTAAGATAACAGAGATAGCCATGACCTGTACAAGAAAAAGTTTATATAAATATCCTTTATACCAACCATGCATGATGCGCGAAAAGAATGAACAAATGGGTAAATGAATGAATGAATAAACCATCGAATGCAGTATCGCGAAAAGGAATGCAATATAATTATAGTAATATTAGTTTTACTTAGTATTTAATTACATAGTACATATACATATTACGTATACGTAAGATCACTTAAGGCACATATAATCACGTAGGATCACATACTGGTTATAGACCAGACCTAGTTTATACTACCTGGTTCTCTATAACCTTGGCTCTTGATACCAATCTGTCACACCCTCAAATAGGGTCCGGTCCGAATAGGCATCCAGGGGCGTGACTTTCATGAATATCTCAAGTACAAAGCATAAAGAACGACCTCTAAGGGTACGTTTTAAAAATAAACATCGTTGCATAAATTCAAAATATTAATAAGTTTACATCGAATAAGTTTACATCGAATAAATTTAAAAGATTCAAAAGTCAATATGCGAAAGCTTAAATAAGTTCAACAACGGTATTTAAAGACATAGATAAATTCTGGTAAACCGGTACGGGCAAATAGACTTCACATAAGTCAAGCAACGACATCCATGCTAAGCACCTGAGAAAAAATGCTTAAAACGTCAACATAAAGTTGGTGAATTCATAGGTTTAGTTCAAATGTTATCAATGTGGACCACAAGATTATAAAAATGTATGCGACAGTTATAGGAGATACAACTTCACATAAAGAGGCATTTACATTGCACAACTCATTACATCGAAGCTAATACTAAAAGATACATGTGCAAACTGCTATATAAGGCATTCCCTTTCAGTGTCGACCAAAGACCACATACTGAGTTTCGACATGACATATATCTTGTTAGTTTCTTGGCAAACTCGAACTAGTAAGTGCTTCTTACCCGGATAGGGATAATTAGTCCCAATAGATCTATTTATTCACTTGCGCTCACTTAACCAGCCAGTCGATTAAAGGTGATTAACAGTTCATGATAATTCGGGCAATAGTGGTCTAAATGCTAACAAAGCCAACCACGTAAACAGGGAATTTCCTCAGGGATTTTTTATAGTACTTGTGTCCAATTTTAAAAGCAAGCAATGTCTCTCACCCTAAGTTATAAAAAATTTAATCAAAACATGTAAAAGTAGGGCTATGAACTCAACCTGTGAATAGTAGGGATAAGAAGAGTAAACGTTCAAAAAGTATGATCACAAGGAACGAACGGTGTACACTGGTTATGACCTAAAAGAATATGTGTTTTTTGGTTAATAGACTCGGAGCGATAACGAGTGTGAATGATGCATGAATGTTTATTATTTATTGGTAAAACGTTGTTTATGGTAAAATACATTAGTGATCGAGTTTTGTGAAACATCTTAGATTATAATTAATTGCATATATAATATTATATTAATTATATGATTATAATATTATATTATTATTATCATATACGAAAACTTAATGTTGCTTGCTAGTTCTGGCACTTTACCAACCCCATAATTAGTCAAGACATTTAAACATATTCTACGACTTTCTAGTATTTACTAAGTATAAAGATTTTACAAAATTTCGGCATGACTTGCTCGTGTTTACATATTTTTCTAAAGTCGTAGACTTTAATAAAAACCACTTTCAATTCACTTTCAATTTACGACTTACGATTTACAAACTTTATACGATCACTTTCCATTTTTAACAAATCCGACGAGTCATTAAAATCCTTATTGGGCTTCTAGGTCCAATAAGCCTAAATTAATAATCCTACAAAATGTTAAAGTTCTAATAAGCAAACTATTACCACAAATAAACACTCAACATTCACAAGTTATCAATAAGCCTCTCAATAAGTCAAGCTTTTACCCCAAAAGTCCACCGTGAGCTATTAAGCTACGGTTTGGGCCTTTATTAGGCCGTACCATATTATTAACCATCTTGGGCTCATTAGTTTAGTCCGATAAGCTAAAAAGGTACTAAATTAATTCTAGGTTTATCAATAAGCTATCACAACTTCATAATAAGCCACAATAAAATAAGCTAAACCATAAGCTTATAAATAAGCTCGTGGTTTGTGAGCTTTTTGTATAGGACGTGGCTTTAAAAAGCAGATTAAGTCTTAATAGGGCTTATTTGTTAAGCCAAACAAGCTTAATGCTTTGTCCTTTCAAAAATAAGCTAGAAATAAGCATAATATATATATATATATATATATATAATATATATAATATATGGTTATATATATATATATATATATATATATATATATATATATATATATATGTGTGTGTGTGTGTGTGTGTTGCATGTAATAAGCTCGAACAAGCATTCCTTTATGTTTTATAGTTGGGTCGTACTATTCATAAGTTTCAATAAGTCGAATAAGGTCAAATAAGCTTTCCCATAAGCTTATTATATAAGCTGAATACAAATAAGCTATAAAGTACTATTTTTATTACACGAAAATAACCACGATCACAAACTATGATTTCCTTATACTTAGTATCATTATTTTTGAACCATAAGTAATACCTTTAATGGTTTATGTAGTTTTAAAATCATTATTTGTACAAAACGAGTTGTACAACAAATGTTAATGTGCCATCAAGATAACCTCAAAAGTTACAAGTTTTAAAAAGATTTGATGAATTACAAAGATTAACAATACTAAACAACCAAATGTTGTAGTCACTAATACCCGAAGATACAAATGATCAAACCTACAACAAGTCCTCAAGATTTAATGATTAAAAATGAAAGATCTGGGTTTATGTATGATGTGGTGTAGTATTTCGGACAACAAACACAAGAAAGAGAACAAGATATTGATTTTGTGTGAGTGAAATGAGATAGAGAATGTTTTCGGACTATGACAATTTTTATTTGTTATAAGGCAAAAGTTACACACACACACACACTTAATGTGTGTAAGCCGTGGATATAGACAATGGAAAGAGGGGACAAAAATAATCTCCCAATCACAATTGATCAAGGACATATGGTTAGCTAGAATGGTGGAGTCTTGTCTCATTGATTTAAAATTCAAATTTGGTATCCTAGGTTCTTAAGGGGTGCTTGTTTCGGACGTGTAAGCTAGGGGAGGAGGGACTAAAATGGTCTCTAACATTCTAGGAGACTAGTGCACACATTGAATTAATTTCCAAGTCATCCATGTATATGCTCATATCTTAAATAAATCACAATTCACGTAAGTAATGAAACGAATAACGGTATCACCGAAAATTATGAAATTTTAAATATTGCCTTGAAATATAAAAACGTGGCTATTGCCAAAATACTACAACGATTGGATGCACGGATCACTTACGGCAATAAATCTTAAATAATAACGGAACAACTTCTCGGTTAATCGTAAAAATTAAACAAAAATTAAAAAATTCAAAATATCAAACGGAAACGGATGAGATATTAATCGGAAATTTATGGGGTGTCACATCCTTTCCGCGTTAAAAGAGCCTTGTCCTCAAGGCTTACGATGTAGCATCTGCCACGGGCGCAAAAATTGGGAAAAGATGAGGGTACTTCTTTTGCATTTGATCTTCACGCTCCCAGGTGAACTCAGGACCTCTTCTAGAGTTCCAGCGTACTTTGACAATAGGAATACAGCTTTGCTTCAGGCGTTTGACTCCACGTCCATGAACCTCGACATGTTCTTTCCGATGAAGTGGAGTTTGGTCGTCGATTGAGCTCATCCAACGGTATAGCAAGAGGTTCATCACTCATGCATTTCTTCAAATTTAAGACGTGAAACGTCCTGTGAACTCTACTCAACTGATTTGGGAGTTTAAGTCGGTAGGCAACGATTTCTACTTTAGCAATGATCTTAAACGGTCTAATATAACGTGGGTTCAGCTTTCCTCTCTTGCCAAAACGTATGACCCCTTTCCTTGGTGATACTTTCAACATGACATTGTCTCCTACTTGAAAATCAAGGGGTTTCCGTCTTACGTCGGCATAGCTCTTTTGAAGATCACGGGCGGCTTAGATATGGCTCTTGATTTGAACGATCTTCTCAGTCGTCTCGTGGATGATCTCTGGGCCAGTGAGCTGACTATCTCCAACTTCAGCCCAGCAGATAGGTGATCTACACTTGCACCCATACAACGCCTCAAATGGGGAAGCCTTAATGCTGGTATGGTAACTGTTGTTATACGAAAATTCCACCAATGGTAAGTCTCTATCCCAACCTTTTCCAAAGTCAAGTACATAGGCACGCAACATGTCTTCCAGTGTTTGAATGGTTCTCTCACTCTGACCATCGGTCTATGGCTGGTATGATGTACTCATATCTAATCAAGTACCTAATGCTTTTTTTAGAGACTTCCAAAAATGTGAGGAAAATTTCCCATCACGATCAAAAATGATCGAAACTGGCACTCCATGCCTTGAGACTACTTCCTTCAAGTATTGTCTCATCAACTTCTCTAACGTGTCATCTTCTCTCATAGGCAAGAAATAAGTAGACTTAGTGAGACGATCAACGATTACCTAAATTGTGTCTTACCGGTTGCCGTCTTTGGCAATTTAATCACAAAGTCCATCGTTATATTCTCCCATTTCCATTGTGGGATTTTTGGTTGAACCAATAAACCGGACGGCTTCTAATATTCTACCTTAACCTCGGCACACATTAAACACTTGCTGACATAGGAGGCAATTTCTGCTTTCATGTTGGGCCACCAATACAGCTTTTTCAGGTCTTGGTACATCTTATCCGATCCAGGATGGATGGAATACTTGGACTTATGAGACTCATGCATAATCAAAGCCCTCAGATCACCAAAACGCAGAATCCAACTTTGATTGTTCAAACATAACATTTCGTCAGCACGAGGTTATGGCTTGTTAATCATGCCATGCAAATCTTCGTTGATGAATTTCTCTTCTTTTCTGGCTTTCGATTGAGCACTCAAAATCTGCTTAGGAAGATTTAACCCAATAGTCATAACTAAGGCCCGAACTCGTAGCGGCTTGCTTCTTTCCTTTCGACTCAGGGCATCAGCCACCATGTTCGCCTTTCCAGGATGATATCAGATCTTACAGTCGTAGTCGCTCAACAACTTTAACCACCGTCATTGTCTCATGTTCAGCTCCTTCTGGTCGAGAATGTGTTTCAAACTCTTGTGATCAGTGAACACGACACACTTTATACCATACATATAGTGTCTCCACATCTTTAAGGCAAACACTATTGCACCAAGCTCTAGGTCGTGTGTAGTATAGTTCTTCTCGTGAACCTTGAGTTGGAGGGATGCGTAAGCTATGACCTTCTCCTTTTGCATCAAAACCGCGCCCAACCCTTTATGCGAAGCATCGTAGTATACCACGAAGTTCTCACTTCCCTCTGGTAAAGCCAAAATTGGCGCACTATACAATATATGTTTCAAAAGCTGAAACGCAACCTCTGCCTTTTCTCCCTAATCAAACTTCATGCTTTTCTGAATCAACTTCGTCATAAGCCTAGCAATTTTTGAGAAACCTTCAATAAATCATCGGTAGTAACTAGCCAAACCTAAAATTTGACGAATCTCGGTTGGTGTCTTGGGTGACACCAAATCCTTGATGGACTCAATCTTAGCTGGATCAACATGAATGCCTTCACTATCAATCACGTAATGAAGAAATTGTACCTTTGACAGCCAAAACCCACACTTTCAAAACTTGGCGTACAACTCCTCCTTCTTAAGTAACCTCATAATTAACTTAAGGTGTCCTTCATGCTCCTTTCTGCTCTTGGAGTAGATTAAAATATCATCGATGAATACAATCACAAATCTATCCAAATACGGTTTTGGTATGTGCTTAAGTACACATACTTTTTACCTATAAAAACAAGCCTAAATGACCAAAAATGAACATAAAATGCCAAATATATGTGTGTTTTGTGATTTATGATGTGCAGGTAACGGATATTCACTAAAGGGTAAAAACGACAAAACCGAGCACAAGAATGGAAAGAGCGTGAAAGATCGGAACCGAGTCATCCCATTAAGCTTATTTATTAAATCAAAAGCCCAAAATTACATTTAATTAAAGCCTAGTCCAAAACTATATAACTAGGCCCAATCCAAAAGCCCAACAAATACACTTAACCATAATCCATTAAATTTGTTGCATCGTTAGTCCTTGAGGACTGACACTGCTACTCCTTGAGGACTAACACTACTAGTCCTTAAAACCTTTCACCATTATTCCTTGTAACGTTTCACCACTAGTCCCTAACTTTACACCACTAGTCCCTAACACATTACACCGTTAGTCCCTCACCCCTAACTCCGATAACCCCTTTATTCCAAAACTAAAAAAACCACCAAAACACTATTCATCTCTTTGTCTTTCAATTCGACCCTGCACCCATGGCAAAACCCCACCCCAGCAAGAAGACAAGTCCACCATGGCAATCAATGAAGACCCATTGGCTGATGGGACAAGGACAAAAGTTTAAGGGCTCAGATTATACTACTTGGAGCCAAAGTAAAATGGATGGCTAAGATGATGGTTTTGAGCTCATTTACACAAGAAACACACCTCTCATACCTCTCACAGAAGTAGCACAGATTAAAGACCTAGATGCTTCCTCTTTGAGCTATAAATAGAGGGCTTATTATCATAGTTAGGATGTTCTTTTTCATGTATTTTTATTTACAGTTTTTAAGCTTATTGTTATTTCAAGTATTGTAAATGTTTTAAAGTATTAATGAAAGTTAGAGGTATTTTAAGAAATACGTGTTTGATCCTTTGTTAAGTTGTTTAAGCTTTAAGCCATGAAAACAGCTTATGATCTCACCTACAGCTTCACTGAGCTTTAAGTTTCTTATTCCTTAAACTGTTTTGGTTCTTGCTTATTTAAAACTGTTTTATCTTTAAAATCCACCAAAAATCACTCAAAAAGAGCTTTTATGGATGATAAGCTAATTCTGGAAGGGCTTATGGGTTTTACCAGCTTATCATTAAGAGCTTATTTGCCCTTGTTTAGAGCAAATGGCAAGGTACTCTCTCCTTTTCATTTTTAGCTTAAAAAGTGCTTATTGGCTGTTTATTGCTTATTTACTGTTTAAAACTGCTTATTTATGCTTATTATTGTCTTTAGTTGATAGTTAGTGCTTATTGTGGTTTTGATATCATTAGTTCATCTTTTTATATAAACTGTCCAAAAAAATCAAAAATATGCCTTTTGCTTATAGATTATTGTAAATTGCTTATTTATAGTTAAAAAGTACTTAAAAGATCCTAATATAACTTGTCCTTTATCTGTTTTAGCTTGTAACAACTTATATACCACTCTTGTAAGCTTAAAATGCCTTTTAAACTTGTTAAGGGGTGTTTGGCACAAGCAATACTAACCAAGGTTAGTATTGTTTGATGGCCTTTTGACCCTTAATCCAAGTTTGATAAGCTTAAACTAAGTTTATAAATCTGTTTTCATAAGTTTACAAAGGTTAAAATTAGTTTTTAAGGTTTCATATAGCATTAGTATGAATCTGTGGACTTTAATCTTATTAAAACAGCTTATGTGATAAGTACTTTGAAAACAGCTTATAAGTGTTGGTTTTGTGTTGTTTATGGTTTCTAAATGCAGTAGAAGTAATGTGGTAAAGTTTTGAAATGGTGTATTGAGTTTTCAATAAAATTTGTCATAAGTTGTTAAGTCAGAGTTTTAAAAGTCTAAAATCCACTTTTCAATCTCAAATTTAGTCAAGTAAATGTTAGTTTTAAGATCTGAAAATTCTTGCACAAGTAGTTGATATTATAGAGTACACATGTTTAAGCTTATTTTAGGTCTTTTAGCTTATTTAGATATATGTTTTTAGCAAGGTTGTCAGGATCGGGATCTTACTTAGGATCGTTTTTAGCTTTGCAAGATCTTAATCGTAGGATCGGATCGGGATCGTAAGATCCTATGAAAGCATATAGATTTTTGTATAAGGTTATTTTTATCTTTCTATATGTTTTTATATAATATTTTATATAATGTGCATTTACATATATCCCAAAAACACTTCAATATTTATATATTTTATCTAAACATTCTTTAATAGCATTTTACAACATGCATTGATAACTTGTGTTTTTGAGAAATATTTAATTTTTCAAGTTTTATTGGGTATATATGAAATTCCTCCTTATATGATAAACGAATCTAAATGGATGATAAAACAAAAAGTTATACGTTCAAGTACCATGGTAATAGAACATTAGATATATTATAATACATACTTGCACAAAGTTCATTCATGTTTCAATCGATAAATGAATGATTTAGATAAAAAAAGATACCAAGAGATAGTTTCGCATATAAGGAATATGGCATAAGGTTAATGCTAGAACCAAGATCGGCTAAATCATTATAGGAAAAGGTTTTGTTGAAATTATACAGAATAAGGAAACTTCCAGGGTCTCCAAGTTTTTGTGGATCTTTATTCTGGATCATAGCTAAGAAAAGCGATAGAAATTTGTTCTATTTTATGCTTGTTGCTTATGAGTTCTTTGAGAATATTTCCATAGTTAGGCATTCTGGTTAATACATCAATAAGAGGTATATTGATCCGGATGTCTCGGATCATGTCAAGGAATTTTCCATATTGGGCTTCCATTTTTTCTTTTTTAGGCGTTGATGATAAGGGATTTTTAGTTTGTATGGTTTAGGTAATGGTGTTTCTTTAACTGGTTTCTGGGTTTGAATCTTTGGTTGTGGCGTAGGTTCATCGTCTTCATCATCACTATCAAAGTTGATAGGGTTTTCAGTTTTGTTTTGTTCTTTATTTAGGTTTTCTGGTGGATTGTAGGTTTTACCACTTCTTGTGAATACGACATTCACATGCTTGTTACGAGCTTACAGCGGTTGAAAAGCTTTAGAATTGCTACCTCGTAGGTTTGGTAGAGTGTTGCTTGGAAGAGATCAAGAAGGTCAACCAGATTGCTTGTTAGCAAGTCTGTCGAACTTAGATTCAATATTTTGGATTGAAGCTTGATGATTTTTGGCTACTGTTTCGAGTTGAGTTTTTAGGTCCATGAATGTTTCTTTGATAAAAGCGTTGATTGATTGCTAAGATTTCATGAAATCGTTGAATTGTTTCTGAAGATCGTACAGTTTGTCATCAGTGTTAGATCGGCAGTCGTCTCAATTATAATCATTTCGTCTAATTGAACATCAATTATCGTGATTCGAGTCTCGGTCGCGGTAATCATTGTAAAAACGAGTCTTATGGAAAGTTTACATGAATTTAGCTTCTTCTTCACAGGACATAGGTATGTCATCATCGCGATGATTGGGTGTTGGTTATTTAGTACGAGATTGAAGTTCTTTGTAATGAGCATCCATTTTTATGGTTATGGCATCCATTCGGGCCATAATTTTGTTAGCATTGGTTTTACTGCTACCTTCATCGGCGAAAGCAACTATTTTCTTAAGAGATGTTTTGGTCTTTTGATTTTTATCCCAATTGTTGGTTCCAATTGAATGGATCTTTTATTAGCTTGGATAAATCTAAACAACTAGATTAGAAACCTTGTGGTGTATATATAAAGACTATGCGGAATTAATCTTTATATACTCAGAAGAAACAATCAAACAATGAACACAGACCTTTCACAAGGCTTTCAATATATTGAACAAACTACAAAACAACTATATGTTTTGCCTTACAATGAAAGACTCTAACTATTATCTGAATTTGACGACTATGAAAGTATATGAAAAAGAGATATGTCTAACTATGCCGTAGGGTTCCTTTTATACACTAAGGAAAACCTTAATAGGCTTACAAAATGCGTTAGGAGATCATGCAGAGATCATGCATATCTATTCCTAATTTATCTCATACTTATCTCATAAGGAGCACTAATATACTAACTAACAGTACTAACTATATACTGACAACACTAACATTGTACTAACAGTACTAACTATAACTAGCAGTACTAACTATTACTACTAGCAGTATTAAGTCCTTCAGCAGCATTATCTTGTAGAAGCTCTTTAATTCCCAACAATCCTCCCCTAAACTTATGATTTACCTTCAAATCTTAAGTTTCTTGAATTAAAGCTCTTTGATTTTGAGACGATTCTTTTAAACACTTTAGTTTCCTTTCCTGTTAGCTTTTAAAAATTCTTCATAACTAACTCTGTTATGCAATCTAAAATTTAATAAACTTTATAAGCTCAATTGCCATATTACTTTCTTCTTCTGCTTCAATCTTCAAGTTGATAATCTTCTCTAAGATTTCCTTCTTCAGTGGATACATCTTTTCTACTAACATGTTGAGCTGTATTGATGTACCATCTAAGAATAAAGAGTGAACACCACTGTATTCATGCAATTTCCATCTCAGTAACTCCCAATATTGTTGATTCAACCATATGTCATCTTCTTCATTCGGATCAAATATCATCCTAAGATCTCCCCATAGATCTAAATCATGACCTTCAAGTGGGTGATCTTTAAATCTTTCTTGAACCAAGCTGTAGAGTTGACTTAAATCTTGTCTATCAAGTCTTCTTAACAATGCTTGAATATCTCTATGAAATCTTGAACTTCCATCATTTCTTGTAATCTTGCAAACTTCAGAATCTTTTGCTTCTTTGAAGTTTGTCATACTTCACTCATGCATTTTCTGTTTCTTCCATCCTCCCCTGTTTGACAGGATCCTCTAAAATCAAACACTCTTCTGCATCTGAAATCATAACTTGAGCTTGTCTTCTAATCTTTTGACTTTCTTCATCAACATTGTTAGAGTCTGAGCATGAGACTCCTTAGACTGTTTAAGAGCATTTTCCAAAATGGTAACTTTATCAATCAATTTGGTACACAAATCCATCAATTCTATAAGTTTCAGACTGTCCTCTCCACATCCAAGTGTGTAACCTTTTGAGAGAGGTGGATCATTGGACTTATAGTTTTTGGCAAACTACCAGCCATAAACGGATTTGATAATTCTTTACCAGTTGCCGTTTGCCCTGGAATAGCCAATGCTTCATTGCAAAAACATGGTGCATTGATAACCATATAGTTTTTAGCAAACTATCAGCTATCAACAGATTTGATTAGTCTTTACCAAGAACTGTTTGATCCTGGACTAGTCAACTATTTGCTGTGAAGCAAGGAGAGTTGAGAACCCTACAATTTTTGGTAAATTGTCAACCATAAACGGATTTGAAAAGTCTTTACCACAAACCGTTTGCTTATGGACTAGCCAGTTCTTATGCCTGTTAAGCATGGTGAATTGATGACCATTTGTTGTGTGGTTGTAAAACCAACACTAAAAGACCATCCATTCTATCATCAAAGTTCTCATCAAAGTCCTCATCAAAGTCCAACTATACTTCTTTTTATAACCTGCAAATGTTAGTCTAAAACATAGAAATATAATAACAGTACTAACAATATAATTAGCAGAACTAATTATACTTGGCACAAGAGAATTAATTTCTCTTAGGAACCCAAGCCATTACTGACTTGTTTCTACCTGTTGGATCAACATAGTTAAATTGCTTACAAATACATGATCGAATATTCTTGTAGACATGATGTATCATATTTATTTTAGGTCTCCATGCCCAGTATGCTGTAGGCTTAACATCATTTATCTCTTGTTCCCCAACAACACTTGTCATTCTTTTTTCCTTTAACAGTATTAACAGAAATTACCTTAGCAGTATTAACTTTGTTATTCAAATTTCTATTTTAAGTGCTGTTTGTTGGTAAAAAGGTCTTCTTAATGATGAATGTGACTTTTGAAAAGCATTTGTCCTTGGTTTGGCAACATTTACAAAGGGTACAACAGTATTGAATGACCTAGCAGCACTAACTGGTGCTGTAGTTCTTGAAAAGCTTTGCCTAGCAGTACTAAATGGTACTAGGCCAGACTTGGTTAAAACTACTGTTGGAGCAAAATTCCTTCTAGAATTAGAAAATTTTTGATGATTGACCCTCATTGCATTAGTCCAAACTGGTCTAACTTCCCTTTGACCAGTTCCCTTTTTCACATTGTTCAAAACAGGTTTTTGTACCATCCTTTTATCATGAAAATCACAGTCTTTAATTAGATGATTAAAACTCCCACACACAAAACAAGCTTTTGGTGTAAACTGAAATCTAACTCCCAATTTTTTAGGCATTGGGGTAGTCCAACTTGTATTATTGTTCCTAGGATTTTGACTAACTTTCCTAGGTTGATCAGCTTGCTTAGGTTTTCGAACATTAAGAGATTCTAACACAACAGTCTCATCTTCATCACAATCAGAAACTCAATCTTCAATTATTGGAGCATCTGAAGTTTTATTAACTTCTTTAGAGACATTTTCACTACCACTCTTATTTACCTTAACACTATATCCTTCAAATTCAGGCTGTTTAAATTTCTCAAGTCCTGAGTTTGATAAATCAATACTAGGAGGTACAAACAAGCCTGTAAGTGGAGGTGGAACATCATTATATCCTAGACCCTTCTTATTGTTATCAGATATTTGATTTCCAATCAATTGATCCAGACTTTTAGAGGCATTTTCAAAGTTGTCAATTTTAAGCTGATTATCCTCTTTTTCTTTCTTAAGTCTTTATACCTGTTTCTTAAGAGCATTAATATCTGATTCATTAAATAAGGCATCTCTTTTAAGAACAGCAATCCCCCTCTTTCTACTGAAGCTAAACCCTTTTTATAGCTATCTAAATCAGATTCAGACTTATTAAGCTCTATTCTCAACTTATCATACTTAGACTTAAGATCTTCAAAAATTTTAAGACAATTTTTAGAGCAAGTTTTGTTATTTTGTACCTCAGAGTCGGAGAAAGCCATAAGTGCAAAGTTAGTAGAAGCCTCCTCATCTGCCATGTAGCTCCAATCAAATCTAGTCCCATCTATAGCTAACATAGCTTTGGAAGAAGATTCTTCCATATTTACTGTTCTTCTTGAGCTATCTTGACTTATGTTCCTGTTCTCTTGACTCTTAGGATTTCTGCACTCTCTAGCAAAATGTCCCAACTTATGACAATTGAAACATTCCACCTTTTTCTTGTCATAACCAGCAGTATCACTTCCATTGATGATAATCTTTTTACCAGTTCTCTGATAAAACTTTCTTGCTTTCATACTTAGCAATGCCAATTGCCACTTTAAATCCATTTCATCAAGATCATCTTCATGGATTTGCTCTAGGTCTTCATGAACAACTTGAGACCCATTGGGTTGAGTGGCCAGATAAGCATATACTGTGGCATCACTGAGGCAAGCAGTACTATTATTAGTGCTAGCAGTACTAACAGGAGTACTACCAGTACTAACATGAACATTAGCAGTATTAACATCATTTGTACTGCTATGACCTGAGACAAAGGCCAAATTCTGAGAGCCTGAGTTTGAGCTAGAGGTTACACTTCTTTTGACTTCTGGTTCAACAATCTTAAAATTGTTGTAAAGATCATCAAAACTTATTGAGCCCAGATCTGATTTGTTCCTCCAGACCACAACATGCATACCCCATTCAGTAGGAAGACTTCTTAAGAATTTAAGGTTAAGTTCTTCTAGAGTGATGATTTCACCTAAGATAGTTAACTGGCTTACAATTTTCTGAAGCCTGTTAAAGATAGAGTCAAGTGACTCTGAGCTAGAAGCATTGAAGGTTTCATACATCTGCTTTAAGAGTGTCTTTTGAGTCTTCTTGGTGGCTTCATTACCACCAAATCTTGCTTCTATGGCTTCAAATAAAGACTTGGCATCCTTGTGTTTATTGAAAGTAAGTAGATGCTCACTTGGAAGTGTCATCATCAGGATGCTTCGGGCTTTAAGATCATTCTTCTTTAGGATCTTCTGTTCAGCAGTAACAGCACCAGGTATTGTTGTAGTAGATGTACCATCTTCGTTTGTAGTGGTTCGAGCTACTGGCTTGAAAGAGTTGCCTTCCTCTATGATCTCCCAGAGAGCATAGTCTTGAAGTTGAATGTATGACTCTATCCTGAGTCTCCATGTATCATATTCACCTTGCTTGAGAAGTGGCAGTTTTGCAAGAGAATTGTTTTGGGTATTTTCTAGATCCATGGTTTTTGATATAGGGAATGAACAGAGAGATGGATCTAGTTTGTTTCTTCTAAATCAAGGTTTCAGAACACCCGCTCTGATACCACTTGTTGGTTCCAATTGAATGGATCTTTTATTAGCTTAGATAAATCTAAACAACTAGATTAGAAACCTTGTGGTGTATATATAAAGACTATGCGGAATTAATCTTTATATACTCAGAAGAAACAATCAAACAATGAACACAGAACTTTCACTATATTGAACAAATCACAAAACAACTATATGTTTTGCCTAATAACTAATCGTGTTCTTCTAACTTAAATATTATTCTATTCTCTGAATATTGATCTATCTTACTATGCCGTAAGGGTTCCTTTTATACACCAAGGAAAAACCCTAATAGGCTTACAAGACGCGTTAAGTGATCATGCATATCTATTCCTAATATAACTCATGCATTGATCATAAGCAGTACTAACTATTTTATACTAACAGTACTAACTTATACTGACAGTACTAACATTGTACTAGCAGTACTAACTATAACTAACAGTACTAAGTTCTTCAGCAGCATTATCTTGTAGAAGCTCTTTAATTCCCAATAGATGGTTAGCAGTACTAAGCAATACCCATCAGTACTAAGTAATGCCTAGCAGTAGTAACTGAAAGAGACCAGTTTTAACTTGAAATTCCTCCAAAGAACTTGTCCATCACCAATCTCACTTTCTCTCTTTCTGTTTTTATGCTCACACATTATCTCTCACTTCTTTTTGCTCACCAATTCACTCTTTCTATTTTTCACACAACTCTCTTTCTGTTTTTGAGCTCACAGTTTCTCTCTATTCTTTTTGCTCACAAAGTCACACAATTTTGTATAAATTCCATCAATTCCATTAGTTTCAAACTGTCCTACCCACTTCTAACTGTGTAACCTCTTGAGAGAGGTGGATCATTGGACTGTATAGTTTTTGGCAAACTATCAGCCATCAACGGATTTGATGATTCTTTACCAGTTGCCGTTTGCCCTGGAATAGCCAATGCTTCATTGCAATAACATAGTGCATTAATAACCATATAGTTTTAAGTAAACTATCAACTATCAACGGATTTGAAAAGTCTTTACCAGAATTTGTTTGCTCTGGACTAGCCAGTTCTTGATGTCTGTTAGACATTGTGAACTGATGACCATTTGTTGTGTGGTGATTAAAACCAACACTTAAAGAACATCCATGCTTTTAGTAGTTTCCTTTTCTTAAATTAGCATCTAAGGAAAATTCCAATCCACATGTACTCAGCAGTATTAACTGAACCTAGCAGTATGAATTTTTGTACTAGCAGTATTAACTACCTTTAGCAGTAGTAACTAAGCTCAGCAGTACAAACGAGTTATGCCAACAATATTAACTCTGTCTTCAATAATCATGCAACATATGAACCTCAAAAGTCATCATGTCATCCACAACCCATCTTCTAACTAAAAATTTATCTACAAACTTTATAACTCTAGACTATACCATCTTGCCTCCCCTGAACCAATCCAGCTATAGATTGATCATTCTAATGTTAACAATTAAGAAATTGAACCTGCTAATAATGCAGAAATTGAGGATTTTTTTAAAGGTGAGAAAGATTACTGATGCAGTAAAGGAAGATGCTGAAAAGATTTCAGAAGTAAAGGATGATCCTAAGAAGACCGAACTCCCTCTAACAAGCTCAAGCTTATATGTCTCTTTAGGTTTTGGTGATCAATTCCTTAAACTTTCTTTATCTTCTTTGGTTAGTACTGTTAAGGATACAACAGATTCAAAGATCAACTCATTGTTGGAAGTTAAGATCCAGTCTGAAGTTCCACATACCTAGTCTCTATCCATGCTTAGAGTACCAATATTTGTGATTTCCGAACCCACAGTTATCACACCTGTTCAAGAATCTCCTTTAATATATACTGTAACAACTCTACCTCCTCCGTCTGTCTCCACCACACCATCTGTACCTGAACAAACAACAACACCAATTTTCACACCAATAATCACAACCGATGCTCCAATCATCACCACTGTTGTTTTTAAATCTGATGCACTCTCTGTTGTTCAGCTAAGAGTTGCTAAATTGGAAAAAGATGTGTCTGATCTTAAGAAACTAGATCTTTCTGTTGAAGCTCTTGCTCCTCTTAAGACACAAGTTCCATCTGTGGTAGATAATTATCTTGGATCCAAGGTTGGGGATGTCTTTCAAAAGGAACTGAAGAAACACACACCAGATCTTATTCAGAAATATTCTCTGCAGCAAATTCCTCAGGTACCCAAGAATCAGACACCAACAGTTGATCTAGAACAAGGATCCGAGAAGAGTAATTTAGAGATTCTACAAATCAAAAGGGAACAAGCTGAGAAGTAAGAGAAGCCAAAGTTTACCATCAAGTCAACTGACAAGGCAGATCTCGAAGAGTATGATCTGGAAAGCGCTCTCTACCAATCCATGCATGCAAACAAGTCTTTTAACAGAAACCCTGCCAATAATCGATTGTACCATGCACTCATGGAAGCATTGATTGAAGATGAAAACGCAATGGATAAGGGAGTCGCTGACACAGTTAAAGACCATAAGAGAAAGCATGATGATGATGAAGACGATGATGATGAAGACCCTTTAGCTGGACCAAACCAAGGTAAGAAGACCAAGAGGAGAAGAACTAAAGAGTCTGAGTTTTCTAAGAATCCATCCTCCACCAAGGAAACACCTAAAGGTAAAGCTCCATCTAAAGGCTCTAAAACTGGTAAGTCTGCTTCGGCAAAGGAACCAGTTGAAGAACCCATTGTTGAGGTGGTTATGGATGATGCGGGTGATGATGTAGCTAGTGAAGATATTCAACCACAAGATGATTCTAAACCCAAGACTACTAAGACTCTGAATCCAGATTGGTTAAGGCCTCCTACTCCTGATCCTGAATGGAACAAGTGTTAGGTTGTACTTGATCAACCAGAACAACCTTGGTTCAATCAAATGGTATCTGCTACAAAGGATCCTCTCACATTCAACGACCTCATGGCCACTCCTATTGACTTCTCCAAGTATGTGTTGAATGGACTCAAAATAGAAAATCTCACTCAAGATATCTTGTTAGGACCTGCCTTTAATCTGTCAAAAGGCACTTGCTCTAGCAGTATTGAGCTTGAGTACAACTTCTAAGAGTGCTTCAATGCGTTAACAGACAAACATGATTGGAATAATCCAGAAGGATATTGTTACCCGTTTAATCTATCCAAGCCTCTTCCTCTACAAGGTCCCCCAAGTCATCGAACCATTGCTGTTGACTACTTCTTTAACAATGATCTGGAGTATCTGAAGACTTCTGATCCAGAGGTTTAATACACTACATCTATTACAAAGACAAAGGCATATCGGTATGAGATCAAGGGAATTGAAGACATGGTCCCTACACTTTGAAGTACCATTAAACATGCGTATGACAAAGATGCTAAAAAGGGAATCAAGTACTAGGGTGAAAGACATAAACTGTGGTACCGAAATTTTACAAACAAAATGTTTACTCTACTAAGGCGATTCTTGGTGTAAAGAGTGTAAGTGCAAATAAATTGCATGGATATGGTCACTTGGAAGAGATTGTGGTGAAAAGATCTGATCAACAACTTTATAAGTTTAAAGAAGGTGACTTCGTTGATCTAAACCTGAACGATATTGAAGATATGCTTCTTCTTGCTGTTCAACACAAGCTATTCCACCTCGAAGGGAGTGATATTGTTGACTTTATTATGGCACTTCGTATGTTCACAAGAAGCCTAATCCTCAAGAGACATGTCGAAGATTTACAGCTTAGTGTAGAGAGTTACCAGAAGAAACTTAACATCACCAAACCTCAGAAGACCTTTCCAGCAATTAAATTCAAAGAACCCTACACTCCATCATACGATCCACTAGGAATTTTCTATGAAGACCTGAACGAACATAAAAGAGTTTTGCGAGCTGATGAGCTGTACAAGTTCTCGGATGGCACACTCAAGTCTGTTCGCGATGAGATTCATCACAGAGTACTCAACTATCGTCTAGATTACAACACGAAGATGCCAAAGAGAAAGTGGACGGCTGTTGACCAAAAGAGATCGGGTCTTATGATTGAGTTGATCGATAAGCAGCTGCGAGAAAGGGAAATCATCAGAAATCTAGAGCGATTGGTTGGTGCACGGGAACTCGAGATGGACTACAAACTTATGACGCGTACCATTTAATCGTCAGGTCCAATCTTAAAATCTTATCTTGTGAATAATGTAAATATATAGTACAGACTTATAATAGTAGGCAATATAAATAGTGTTTGAGTACGAATTTTCTAGATTTTTTTAATAAATTCAATTTTTTTTTTCAAATTAACCTACTCAACACTATATATATAATACCCTCATAAATTGAAGCATTAAAAATGTTTCGAATACGGCTTGTTAATAATTGGATATTTTTTTCCCTAAAACCATCAATATCTGAATTAATTGATATCCAAAATATCAAGAGATTTGACATTTTTGATAAGGGAAGAAAATGTAATTAAAATATATGGCTAAAGATGTGATTTTTAAGGACTCAAGTGCAAGCTTCAACCTTCATATGCTAAACATTTTCAAATATCGATGCATAGGTTGAGGGGGGGCAATTTCAAATGGTTTAAGACTAAGAATAATACCATAAGACTAACCATATTTGTAATTACTTAGAGTTATAAGGTGGTTAGGATTAGGTATTCGTTCCCACGATCCAGCTAGAACCGGAGGGATCTACCCAGGGACATTATACTAGTTAGTGTAGAAGTCTATAGGTATGATATAAAAAAGGAGTAAAAGTGAGAATAAGGGAATAGTGTCGACTAAAATGGAGCTAGTACTAGAACAAAACCAACAAGGTACTAGTCATGAAGTCTCAGTAATCACTAAAGGGGTTGAAGAATTAAAAAGAAAAGTTAAGATAAAGGGTGAAAAGAAAGAAGCCCTCCTTACACTTAGGTAGAAACCGGGTCAATACATAAACTGTCAGAAACACTAAGCTGTTGTCTGGTATTGAAGACAGTCATCATGGACCTAGTGACACAATGCACAACCCTTCCCAGCCACTCAAGGTCTTTGTTAATAATTGGACATTTTTTCCCTGACACCATTAATATTTAAATCAACTGATATCTAAAATATCAAGAGATTTGACATTTTTGATAAGGAGAGAAAATATGATTAAAATATATGGCTAAAGATGTGATTTTAAGGACTTTAGTGCAAGCTTCACCCTTTATGTGCTAAACATTTTTGAATTTCGATGCACATGTTGAGGGGGATCATTTCAAATGGTTTAAAGCTGAGAATAATACCAAAAGACCGACCATGTTTGTAATTAATTAGAGTTATAAGGTGGTTAGGATTAGGTATTCGTTCCCATGATCCATCTAGAACCGGAGGGATCTACCCAGGGACATTCCACTAGTTCGTGTAGAAGTCCATAGGTATGTTATAAAAAAGGATTAAAAGTGAGAATAAGGGAATAATGTCGACTGAGATGGAGCTATTACTGGAATAAACCCAAAAAGGTACTAGTCATGAAGTCTCGGTAAGCACTAAAGAGGTTGAAGAATTAAAAGGAAAAGTTAAGATAAAGGGTGAAAAGAAAAAAGCCCTCCTTATACTTAGGCAGAAACCGGGTCAATACATAAACTGTCAAAAATACTAAGCTGTTGTCTGGTATTGAAGACAGTCGTCATGGACCCAGTCACGCAACGCACAACCCTTCCTAGCCATTCAAGGTCTCTCAAAAGACTCTTGTTTCATTTCTCACAGAGATTAAACATATTTCTATCGACTTTCTCACTCTGAGCTAGTTGGTATTGAAAAGGTGGCAGTCTGCTCTAGCCTCCGATTACTAAAATCAAAGTGCACTATCAAGTCTAGAGCCATAAAGGAGATCATTTATAAATCTCATTTGGACACATATTCAAAATTGGCTTGCTAATTCACAGAATTTGAAAACAAGAAATATATCAAGAGTCCTACGCATTATCCTTGTGATTTTGCCAAAACATCAGAGTGATACTAAAGTATTCACAATGATGATGGAAATCCTTCCAGGGCCAACATCAAACAAGCTCTACGATAGGTGACTTGTGAGATCCTACATGGATCGAACTTGTGATACTAGATATAAATTCGATCTAGCATATGAATTGATGGATGAATTTTGAAAAAGATAAAATTTTTGGTGTGTTATAAAAACCGTTTGCATCTTAACACACTAACTAATTTTCTAAATCAATTTTCAATCGTGTGTCCATGGGAAGCCTCACAAGGGTATCTGGACATAGGAAAGTTGAACACGAATTGACGAATTAATCGGGAAGATAGTAACTTACCGGTTAACTCTTACCGTGTTGTCTGCTTTGAGATGCTCTGGTAATGAGAACGGCTAGTGCAGCTGCGAAACCCTATCAAAGATATTCTTTAGAATTCTACCTGATCACATACAGTATTTATACTGATTAACAGGGAACCGTAGTTATTACAACCGTATTCGACTAAGTGACAAAGCCACTTTCATCCATATATGTTGTTTATCACTAATCCATTCATGCAGATTTCCTGACGGCGGCAACAGTTACCTGATGACAAGTCAAAGCCAATGCCACATGCTCATACTCGACCGACATATGTAAAGACATCATGAAAGCTCAAGTACATGTTTTAAGACTTCCGCTACTCTGATACCGTACGTCTTTCTTGAAGTGACAATGTATTAAAGTGATATCGCATGTCATCCATAAAGTGACGAATTGTTAAAGTTAAAGAATTTCAAGAAAGATAGTTACACTCGCTTTCAACATCAAGAACAGTATGAGCATGTCGGTCCAGAAGTCACAAGATCACAAGAAGGCAAAGATTACAAGATGGCGAAAAGAGATTATGCTTGGTGGATGATCTCAAGAAGCTCAAAGATCACATACAAGTCAAGAAAAAGATAAAAGCTAAAGCCTAAAAGTCTAAAGATTGCTACATCAAGAATCACAAGATAAAGATCAAGATAACAAGACTAAGAGCTAAAGATTGAAGACATTCATAGAAAGTAAAGCTTAAGTTTTTGTAAATTGGAGTGACCTCCCTTAGGGGGAGATTGTTAGAAATCAAGAAAAGACTCGATCACTTCTAAAAGTGTAATAGTATAGCTCGTAGCGTAATATTTAGAAACTTACCAAGCTAACCGGGTCAACATAAGTCATCCTTATGTTGACCGGCCATAGTGATGGTATAAATACCCCTCTTCATGCCTTGGAGAGGGTTGGTTGTTTATTTGGTTATTCACATAATACATTTTCCTTTCCTTTCTCTCTCTAAGTGATACAACCCACTTTCTCTCTCTAAACTTTCTATCTTGTCTATTGTTAAGTGATTTGATACATCAACAAGAATATTCGATGAATTACTTCTAAATTTTCAATAATATTGAGAGAAAAATTATTTGTTGTTGTATGGGGCCATATTATAATATACACAACAACAAAATTAGCATTATGCCAATATGTTATGATAAATCCTCCCTTTTATAATTAGTTTTGGTTATAAACCAAACATATCCCATTTTAGATTATTTTTTGTTGCAAATTACTCCACCTAAATGCACATATACGGGATATAGAAGAAGGATAATTCCTTCAGGAGGAGAGAAGTAGCTGAATATTCAGAATGAAAGATCATATACTATTGATCCTCGAAAGAAATTTTATGAATTTATTATTCAATGGATAATCTAATAGCCATTTCAGCTACTCATGCTTTGATTATAAGTTGTCCCTCAAGGACACTATTTAATTATGACATGCCTCAAGCATGGTAGACAAATCGATTCCAAATAAAATTCTCGATGAAAATATGGAGCACGAAAACAAGATGGTTGTTCGAGGTATAAAATACCCCATGATAGTCTTATAAAGAGACACTAGACATTAAGGTTCCAAAGAACCTCAGATAGCTAATGAGATCTCAATAAATTCTATCTTGTCTTGAATTATATGGAATTGGAAAGAAAACGACGTCGATAAATTTGTCTACATATAATATATTGCTTGCTATTATGCATGATGAGGATCATAAATCAATTAATATCCAAATGTACGCTCAACGAAATGATTAACCAACATAAAAAGAAATAGTATCTTGCAAATACTAAAAGTATTAGAACGTGAAGTTCATACACGTCAATGTGTAAAATCTATTGGATATACATCGGTTTTTGTGTGAAACCGAAATAAGAGCTCTAAAGTTATGTGCTTTGATACTTGAATTTTGATTATTAAGAGACATATTATCTCGAGGTGGATGTAAATATCTTATTGATATTTTATGAGACAAGTATTTATTTTTCCCTAAAATGGGGTTTATTAGAGCTCTCATATTCTACGAAGGATATGTAACACCTCAAGCATGGCTCATAACTTCAACTTCTAGAAACAATTAATAAAGTTCTCAAAAACTTTATTTGATCAAATTGAATGAATCCTTATATGTATCAAAATCATTTTAGACGCATATTAAATAAATTGATTTTGCACACGTCTCTAAGGAATGATTGGTCCTCAAGTACCATACATAAGTGCAATTGAGGTTTTGATGATAATTTTGCAATTATTATGCGTCATAAGAGTATATTTTCTCTTTTAATATTTGTACACACATTGTATACTTTCCAACCAATGCATTTAATATTGGGTTGGAAGCTACACATATATTTTGTCATCATCGCAGGACTTATTCTTAACATCAACAATTTGGTGGACTTCATTACAAAGTTGTTGTCAACAAAAGTATTTGAGCAACTCGTTCAGAAGATTAGTATTCGATGCTTGAAATATATACATTAAATTGAGGAGGAGCATTATACGCCCTGCACTCTTTTCCTTCATCAAGTTTTTATCCCATTGGGTTTTTCTTGATAAGGTTTTTAACGAGGCAGTATATACCGTATGATAAACGGTGAATATCCAAGGAGGAGTGTTGTAAAATAATACTAATGGGCTTATGTATATTCACCATTATCTCAACCGGCTCGTTGGGTTTTACATGTATTTATCTTCCTTATAAATACTTGATACTTGTAACCTTTTAGATGTATAGAACTGAATAAGAATTCCCCCTTCTCATTCTTCTTTTATTCTTGTTCTTTACATTTATAACAAGTTGTTATTTTTCAACAACTTTTTGTTGATATTGAGGTTTGATTCTTGTGATTTTTTACGGCGCGTTTTCTATAGAGCGTTTGCAATGGAGAATTAAAATAAGAAAAATGCAAGAAAAACCTAAAAAATGAAACTCCTTGATCTGTGATATCTGTCATCTTGCATTAAGAAGACAAAACTTTCAGAGATAAGTAGTAGTAACACTAACCACTTTATATAATATTAGACGCATACCCGTGCCCGCACAAAAAATCCTTAGCGGCCGATAATTAAGGATATGCAATATTGTGGGACGTTTTTGTGTAACGTTCACAATAGAATTGTTTGGGTCAAAATAAAAAACGATATGCAATATTGTGATAATTAATAGAAAAAGAGTTATGGTTTGGGTAAAAAATGCAAGTGCAACTAGGGGGTCATTTGTTTTGTGCATACATTGTGTGTGTTTAATGCACGTGGGCTAGTTCAAAGCTGTTGAATATGGGTTATAAACGAACAATAATAAAAGTTTGTTGGTTTAGAGATCAAACATGATGTTTTGAAACCCAGTTCGACCCAGCCGGTTCAACCGAATATGATCGAAAAAATAAGTCAAATTAAACCTTTTTTTATATTTTCGAAATCCGATCGCACCGGTTGAACCAGTAACCCACGCTCTTTTTCTTACCGAAATTATTAAAGACCTTTCATTTTTTAATTTTTTTCAACGTTTGTGAAAGACCTGGTTAACCTAGTGAACGAACCGGTTGAACAAAAATTACCTTTCATTTAAGATCGGAATTGATGTTTTAACCAAAATGTTCGAAATTTATATATATTCTTTTATAAGCTTTGATTATTTAATTAATTACCTTAAATAAAGTTCAAATCAATTTTTTTAAGTCAAATAATAAAACACGAACTCAATTTTATGCATTTCCATATATAAATTTAAGTTTTAAGATTTTTTAATCTTTAAATTTCAAGTTTTAGGTTTTAATTTACGTTTCATTAATGAGTTATTAATTGATCATATATAATTTAGGTTTTTAGTTTTAAGTCTTCTCATTTGCCATATATTATTTATGTTTTATTAATTGACCAAAAGTTTTTTCTTAAACCCTTTATATGTAGTTAAATGAGTATACAAAAATAGTTTCTCTAAAACAGTTTCCACGCATTAAATGAGTATACAAAAATAGTTTTCACGTGTTCAATATTCAACGTTGCTTAAAATAGGTTTGTCAAGTTACAACTTTTCAACAATTAAACAAATCTCCTCTATAAGGAGTATAGATATACCTTTTTTTAATCATTCCAAATATGTATAAATTTTATTTTTCAGCATTTTCTATAATACTATTTTCAAAAATGTTAAAATTTCAAGAAATGACTAAAATACTTTTTTCAACAAAGTTAAAATTTAAAGAAATATGACTAAATGCTTTATATTTAGTATAGAAAAGTGTAATTTTCGTATCAAATTATACATTTATACTCTTTACACAAGAAAAATCTGTTCTTGGTGGGATATCGAATATTCCAACGTTAACTCCTTCACTAAATGGATCAACTGGATGACCTCTTTACGTCTTCAGTCTAAAGTTAAGATGATGATCCAATGTGTCTTTTTGTGGTTTGGTGGCTTGTGTGGTCTTATCGAAACAAACTTCTATTCGAGGAGAAAAAACCTTCAAAGGCGATTATTTTTGATGATGTTGTTTACATATCTTTTTATTGGTGTAAGTCTAGATGTAATGCATCGTTCAGTTGGGATGATTTGCTTAAAAACCCTTCTTTGATTTCTTTGAAATTCTAGCTCCTTGCTAGTTTCTTAATAAAATCCGCTGTTCAAAAAAAGTAGTTA
Source organism: Tanacetum coccineum (assembly GCA_026074375.1). Classification (NCBI taxonomy): domain Eukaryota; kingdom Viridiplantae; phylum Streptophyta; class Magnoliopsida; order Asterales; family Asteraceae; genus Tanacetum; species Tanacetum coccineum. Next base: position 5,921 of record BQNB010076218.1, on the reverse strand, counting down.
AAATAATACTATATAAAGTTATCACCAGCCCATCTACACAACTAATTAACACAAATATAAATGTCGCTTTAGAAAATTACATTACTTATCATTTTTAACATTTCCTACAAACTTCAGATTCTGACGAGCAAAAGCAAATTTCAGCCACCAAAATAGCAGTTTCAGGCCGCAGCTGTAATTTTAAAAGCACAATAAAGAAACTCATATTAATAGAATAAAAATCGTTTAAAATCACGAAAGAAAAATCGTTAATAAAACGGTAAAGTAAAATATAAAGAACATATGAGAATCAAAGAAAGATTAATGGCCAATTAATATCTTTCATAATTAGTCTCCATAATTGTAAGAATTAGTGGTTACATGACCAAATTAAATATAGTGTATTTTAATGGCATTCACAACGTGCCCACTTGAATTTGTGTAGTTATTACAAACATTTAGTGTGGACTTTAAATGGTTGTCGAACATTTTACTTAATTATGTAGCCCTATTGCGTGTAGCTTTGAAGGTTGTCTAACATGGCCTAAATGTACATTACAGACTTCAGACTTTCAGAATGGATGTCAACATTTTCCTAAAATGTATGTTCTATTTCAGATTAAGAGTTTCAAGAATTCTAATAAATGGGTGTTACACCCTTTATAAATGTAGGTATTAGATAACAAAAAAGCACTATAAAAAACTTAAAAAAGAACATACACGTAGATATGGTGGCAACAGTTTCTGACAGCAACCTCGTTTTCGACGGTGATTTCTCGTAGCGACCTCGTTTCCGGAAGCGAAAATTTGTGGTGGCAGATGGTGGCTAAAATAAAATATGACAAAGATATATAATGAATAAATTAGTATCAAAATATGGTAGAAGTGGTTTACGATGATACACATTATAATGAATCTAAACTTGAAAAATCAAAAATGTAAGCAAAATTGTTATGGTTGTGGAATGTGATAAGTTGGATATTGAGAAAATTAAGTGTTTATGTTTATGTGTGTTTTTTCAATGCAATTGTGATCCCTATTTATAGGGGATTTACCGAAACTATAGTCAATATAAATTATGAGAGATTAATATTGTTAGCCTTAAAATATGGTGACAAACACGGAATTACATTAGTTCATTTATAGAGTGACACGTAGGGACTAATAATGACTAGTTACAATAGTTGTGTGTCACTAGGACTATAAATATCCCCTCCATACTTCCATGGAGGGGTGAAGCTCACTTTTGTAAAAGTGTGTGTGTGTGTTTTCTCTCAACAACACACACAACTTCCTATCATATCTTTTTCTCTCTAATAATATGGATACTTTTCTTTTCCATTTTACCATACCTCCGGATCTCGTGTTATGAGGGTGAAAATCAGTTTGTCTCTGAAAAGTCAAATTGAACACTTATTTTGGAGTCAAATTGAACACTTATTTTGAGGTCAAATTGAACACTTATTTTGGGGCGGAGGTAGTAACAAGGAATCATGTTGGTTTTGTTCCGGATTTATGGACTTGACAAAAACTAAGGAATTGATATGTACACATAACAATTTGATTTTGATCAATACACATAATCTTTATTGTGAATAGAGGGTTATGCCCTCTCTTTATATTTAGCATCATTTGACTCTTTCTTCTCAAAGCTCGCAGGAAATTGACATTTAAATTTTTTTCTTGTCTCCTTTTTTCAAATTCCATCGTCTACTTCTTTCTATCTTTCTATGGCTATTTCCTTGATTTTAAATATGAAATGCTAGACATAAGACCATTAGACATATATATTCCTTGTGTTCTCAATTCACTATCACCAATTTCTAACCACCACAAGTTAAAGACCTTCCAATTTAGCGCCACTTCTTTTAGAATCGCCATGTCATTTTTACGATCTGAATTACATAAGAAGCACATATTAAATTAAAAATTAAGTTCATATATACTTGCGAGGAATCATTGACAGTGAAATTGAACGGATTCGGTAGTGGTGTAACTCGAAAGGAAGATGCATAACTTACGTAATTTTTGGACATAACAAAAGGGGGTAAAAAGATACATAAGGGCATAATAGTCTTTAGACTACTAATTTATGAGTATGAATCAAAATGGTTATGTGTACATATCAATTCCCAGTTTAAACACTTTCCAAAGTTTATGTTAGTTTTTTAAAATCAGAACGCGGGATGAATCAAATTAGGAAATCGTTGAATACTTCTATTTATGAAACCTTTTTTATAAATAAATGCTAATTTGACTATCTACTTTTGTAACGATTTTTCTTTCACATTCCCGTTTATAATCTTCATAAAAACGTGTTGTCTTTTGATCTTTGGATTTGTTGACTTTTTTCATTGTGGTTAAATGTTATTTATAGAAAAAATTAAATAGAGGGAAGAAAAAAAATTTATGTCTTATAGAAGAGTATAAATATAAAACAAGACGCATACTCGTGCCCGCATGGAAAATCCTTAGCGGCCGATAAATACGGATATGCAATATTGTGGGACGTTTTTCGCGTAACGTTCACAATAGGATTGTTTGGGTCAAAATAAAAAATGATATGCAATATTGTGATAATTAATAGAAAAAGAGTTATGGTTTGGGTAAAAAGTGCAAGTGCAGCTAGGGGGTCATTTGCTTTGTGCGTACATTGTGTGTGTTTAGTGCACGTGAGCTAGTTCAAAGTTGTTGAATATGGATTATAAACGAACAATAATAAAAGTTTGATGGTTTAGAGATCATGATGTTTTGAAACCCGGTTCGACCCGACCGGTTCAACCGAATATGATCGAGAAAATAAGTCAAATTAAACCATTTTTATATTTTCGAAATCCGATCGCACCGGTTGAACCGGTAATCCACATTCTTTTTTCTACCGAAATTATTAAAGACCTTTCATTTTTAAAGTTTTTCAACATTTGTGAAAGACATGGTTAACCTAGTGAACGAACCGGTTGAACAAAAAATAACCTTTCATTTCAGATCAAAATTAATGTTTTAACAAAAATGACTTGAAATTTATATATCTTCTTTTATAAGCTTTGATTATTTAATTAATTACCTTAAATAAAGTTGAAATCAAAATTTTTAAGTCAAATAATAAAACACTAACTCAAATTTATGCATTTCCATATATAAATGTTAAGTTTCAAGATTTTTTAATCTTTAAATTTCATGTTTTAGGTTTTAATTTACGTTTCATTAATGAATTATTAATTGATCATATATAATTTACGTTTTAAGTCTTCTCATTTGCCATATATAATTTACGTTTTATTAATTGACCAAAAGTTTTTTCAACCCTTTATGTATAGTTAAATGATATCTCAGTTAGAAGCAATTTGTAGTTCCCCTAAAACGGTTTTCACGCATTAAAGAAGTATACAAAAATAGTTTCCATGTATTCAATATTCAACATTGCTTAAAATAGGTTTGTCAAGTTTTAACTTTTCAACAATTAGGAAAATCTCCTAGCATTTCCTAAAATACTATTTTCAAAAATGTTAAAATTTCAATAAATGGCTAAAATACTTTTTTCAACAAAGTTGAAATTTAAGGAAATATGACTAAATGCTTTATATTTAGTTTAGAAAAGTGTAATTCCTGTAACAAATTATATATTTATACTCTTTACACAAGAAAGTTAAAATAATCTATATAAAGTTATCACCAGCCCATCTACACAACTAATGAACACAAATATAAATGTCGCTTTAGAAAATTACATTACAAAATCACATTACATGTCATTTTTAACATTTCCTACAAACTTTAGATTCTGACGAGCAAAAACAGTTTCAGGCCGCAGCTGTAAATTTAAAAGCACAATAAAGAAACTCATATTAATAGAATAAAAATAGTTAGAAATCACGAAAGAAAAATCATTAATAAAAAGCTAAAGAAATATATAAAGAACATATGAGAATCATAGAAAGATTAATGGCCAATTAATATCTTCCATAATTAGTACATAACCAAATTAAATATAGTTTCAAACATGCCACTTGAATGTGTGAAAGTTGTTACAAACATTTAGTGTAGACTTAAAAGATTGTCAACATTTCCTAAATTATGTAGTCATATGCGTGTAGACTTTAAGGGTTGTCTAACATTGCCTAAATTAGATTACAGACTCTCATACTTTCTAGAATGGATGTCAACATTTCCTAAAATGTATTTCTACTTTCAACATTTCAAGATTAAGAGTTTCAAGAATTCAATAATGGGTGATACACCATTTATAATGTAGTATAGATAAACAAAAAGCCTAAAAACTTAAAAACGAGCTTACAAGTAGATATGGTGGCAACAGTTTGTGACAGCAACCTCGTTTTCGACGGTGATTTCTCGTGGCGACCTCGTTTCCGGAAGCGAAAATTTGTGGCGGCAGATGGTGGCTGAAATAAAATATGACAAAGATAATGAATAAATTAGTATGAAAATATGGTAGAAGTGGTTTACGATGATACACATAACATGATATCTAAAACTAAGAATCAAAATGAAAGAAAAAAAGTGTAAATGTGATAAGTTGGATATTGAGAAGATTAAATGTTTTTGTGTGTTTTTTCAATGCAATTGTGATCCCTATTTATAGGGGATTTACTCAAACTATAGTCAATATAAATTATGAGAGATTAATGGGCCCATTAATCTATTCCATAATTAGCCTCCTAGGAATTAGTGGTTACAATACCAAATTAAATGTGATAATTTAACGCATTGAAACATTAATATATTAATTCGTAGGTTTTGAAAAGTCAAATCAGTTTCGTTTGCAAACTTTCAACTTTCAACATCATAATGATTTCAATTGTTTCCGAAATTATAATTCAATTTTCAACATTCAGCCAATTGTTGAAAATTCAAGAATTGGGCAAATTTCCTTTATATGTACAGAGATATAATAATTATATACTTATATCATTAAGCAATATGATGAACCAATCAAATTGCGTCATGTTTTTGCAATTAAAAAAAATTCATGACCAACGATGTACAAGAAAAAAAATTAATTTCAAGGCGCACCCTGAAGTATGCTAAAAGTTACAAAACCGACCTTGAACTTTAACCAATTTACTGTAACATTTCAGTATTTTCAGGTTATTTACGACGTCATATATTTCACTAATTTTTTTTTCTTTCTCGTACGTGTTTACTTTTAATTTTATTAGTTAAGTTAAATCGCGTAAGCTATAAATTATCAATTAGCGTAAACGGACACCAAACGAATTAAAGTTTTTGTCAAGCGAGCAATATATTATTTTTACGAAAGTAATAATCAACTTTTTTATATTTTATTTTTTTATTGGTTACGTAAATTGTTTACGTTTCACGATAAATTACGTTTAAGCATACCCGGAACCAACAAAATTAATCTACGCTTCAACAAATACTTATGTTTATAACAAATGCTCAAAGTTTTATAAAACTTTACCTACATTCATCACTTGAGCCGAATTTATCATGAAATAAATAAATCAATACATACACTTTACAAAATTATACAATATGTTTAAAGTTACCAACTTATATTAGGCAAGTAATACTTTCATTTTTCAAATAAGATATTAGCTAGTCAATTCATTCCCTAAATTTCATGAGATGATTTCTATTTTAGGGAACCAAGTCATTAAAACCTAAAGACTTTCACAAGTCTTGACCAAAGACTCCTTAATTCTCTCATTGTGTTTCTTTGACTAGTCTTAGGACTATAAAAGGCTTGCACTAGTAAGTAAACTCACACACTTCTCATTTGCAAAGAAAAACTTCACCATATACTTCCTTTGTCTCTCTAAAACCCACAGCCAACATCAAACCACCACCAAATCCATACGAAATTTTATTTATAACACTTACTCATATTCCTACATCATATCTAAGACCTACCTACCTCAAGGTGTTTTAAAGGTTTGGTTAAACTTTTACAAGTGTTAAAC
>BQNB010076217.1:0-31220 GCA_026074375.1 Tanacetum coccineum | reverse complement strand
TGTAGGAAGTATGTAAACAAAACTATATTAGTCTAATGAGTCTAGTGTTGTATGATCTATGTTACTGAAAGCTTCTCATTGTTGTTTTTTGTGTTTGTTTCAAATCAAAAGACTCATAACATTATAACATAAAGATTGAAAACATTACATCAAAGGCTTGTTACTTCATATCACCAATCTTGTCATGAATTTTTCAATTAGAATGAAAAAGATAACAAACACCATAGCTAAACCTAGCATAATCCTAGTATGAAACTTTGGTTTAGACTTTAACATACTCAACTCTTCTTTTAGCATTCCAATAAGCTTGTTTGAAACTCCTGAATCTCCTATATTTCTAGATTTCCACTTTTGAGAATTATTTTACATATCGCTTGTAAAACAAGTCTTTGTGGTAATGTGAAGGGATCTCGTCATTAATAAAACCATAAACCCCACAATTTTTCATAGGACATGCTTTGAACCTCCTACCTAAATTTTTGTTTTTCCACGAAACTTGTACTTTTAGTGGAAGTGGAGATTTACAATTGCAATGTCATATTAGCAACATCTTGTTCAACATACCTACGATAAGATCTACCAGAAGATGAAGACGAGTGCATAACTAGTGTTAGATTTAATTGGGTAAAGAGGAGAGGTGGGTGATATTATCTATAAGAGCCTCTATTTATATTGGATGGTAGATGAATGATATTAAAGCTACACTTAATTCTAGATGTGACTACAATTCAACAATTTGGGCGACATGTAATTAGCATAATTAAATACTTTGAACGATCGGTAGTTGTTGTAGTTAATTATTTTCTGCAATCGGTAGTTGATACACTTAACACTCTCACACATTGGGGGGAAATACCCTATCCCTTGTAACACCCGTTTCCATTTTTTCGAGCAAACTAAATTTTCATTAATTGAAATAAAATTACAAACTATATTACGAAAATAATAAAAAAACAAAATATTACAACATACGAAAATTAAAAAACATTACACGAACTAAAAATCCCATCATCATATTTCGCCACGCTGCATATATGAACTGGGTTCGTCACATTGTATGATTCTTTTAGGATGACTAGGATAGAGAGAAGAAAGTGGTGGCAAAAAATGAGGAAAACATTTAGGGAAAATACTTCTATAGTATCTAGATGAGTATGGAATTTTACAGGATAAATGCATACCCCTTGACAATTATAAGATCATGTTTGTTGGTGTTGATAATGTCCCTATTCAAGGTGATTCATATGGAGACTGTGGGGTTTGAGTTTGCATTAATATTGTAACGTTTTGGTCATAACATGTCGATGTCTGTCGATGATCCTCTTTAAGTATGTCTTGCTTATCGCGAGCATATGGTTGATTACTTTTGGAAGTATAAGTTGCCTTTCGAGAAGATAGAAGCTACTTGAGAAATGTATTAAAAACACATCTATGATTATAGTTTGTAGGCTTTTTAATCTAGGTATTCAAACTACCTGTATGATTATAATTATTTTGCGGTATGTAACTCTACTACATGTAGGAAGTATGTAAACAAAACTATATTAGTCTAATGAGTCTAGTGTTGTATGATCTATGTTACTGAAAGCTTCTCATTGTTGTTATTTGTGTTTGTTTCAAATCAAAAGACTCATAACATTATAACATAAAGATTGAAAACATTACATCAAAGGCTTGTTACTTCATTTCACCAATCTTGTCATGAATTTTTCAATTAGAATGAAAAGGATAACAAACACCATAGCTAAACCTAGCATAATCCTAGTATGAAACTTTAGTTTAGACTTTAACATACTCAACTCTTCTTTTAGCATTCCAATAAGCTTGTTTGAAACTCCTGAATCTCCTATATTTCTAGATTTCCACTTTTGAGAATTATTTTACATATCGCTTGTAAAACAAGTCTTTGTGGTAATGTGAAGGGAACTCGTCATTAATAAAACCATAAACCCCACAATTTTTCATAGGACATGCTTTGAACCTCCTACCTAATTTTTTGTTTTTCCACGAAACTTGTACTTTTAGTGGAAGTGGAGATTTACAATTGCAATGTCATATTAGCAACATCTTGTTCAACATACCTACGATAAGATTTTGATTGTTGTTAAATTCATATAACAGTTTCTACTTACCTTATTGATTCTTTTTAGAACGGCAACTAGCTATCACACAATATATACCAAATCAATATTACATGTCCTAAGCAGGACTTGAACCCACAACCATTTTGTTGGGGATCATTCTTACACATGGGGCACCATTGGGACACAAGCCCTTTGGTCTTACCTTAACTAATTTTTATTGGAAATTAAACTTTAGTAGTTGAGAAGATAGTGAGTTATTTTGATTCTTGTTAAACTCATAGAGCAGTTTATACTTACCTTAATGGGATTGTGTTTTTGGAGCAAATGAGTAGTTTACATGAGTGGATGAAACAAGATTACATGACTATAGTGTTGGGAATAGCTCTAAGCCTTAAGAATTTTTTAAGTAAATGTATAAAATTAAGACTGCGATGTGTTTTTCTTGTATGAGATTATGATCAAGTGTAATGTATTTCCATGATCAAATGATGGATTTGGCAGAGGTCAATGTTGTTAAAATTAATGCACGACCTTGTGTGGAAAAGGTTTTCAACTGTCTGCATAGGAAGAAGAATAAAGGGAAGGCTCTCAAGTCACCATATGTTAATCTACCACCGACAAATCCAAGAGTCCAAAAAAGACGGTCAAAGTGAATAAATAGGGAAATTACATCTATGCCTGTTTTCAGGCCTGATTGTCAAGAAATCTCGTTGGAACATTAGGTAGAGGTAGCCTACTGTGCTAATATATTTGGTTCTTTTAAATATCATACATTAAGTGTATTTTCATTTATAGGATATGACAAGATCGACTAAATGCCAAAAAACAAAGGATACAATGCCAGAAAAAAAATTAGTAAAGTGTTACCTTGGTAAAGTATATTAAAATCAAAAAAGTTTGAGTACAAATGAAATGTGGCTGAAATACCACATTAACCTCAAGCAAGGAGCTTGATATACACCTAAAATTATGCTTATGACAAGCCATAAACACTCACAACTCTAGCTACCTACTACAAAAAGTAAAACTAGAGACTAAGTGCCAACATGGCATAAACAAGATAATCAAGTATTAGAACCATCAAGAGCCATAGAAGGGCTAGCTCTCGTTCTTATATATTTAAGAATAACAGTTTCATCATAGACAACTTCAGCCTCTTCCTCACTCTCCATGTCATCCAGAACATCATAAGGGTTAGAGGTGGGGACACTAGGCTTGCTAGTAAGAACATAAAGACCTCCCTTCGTAGCATGCACAAATGCCAGAAATTGAGACTAATATGACTGTTTTTGGGGCTAATTTCCAATAAATCTCCTTGGAACCTTGGGTAGAGGTATCCCAGCGTGTTAATATATTTGGTTTATATTTTTCATATATAATGCATTAAGTCTATTTGTTTCACTTTTTAAGATTTGTCAATGCTGAAAAACAAAGGTAACATTGACATAATATATTGATATGATTTATTGTTTAGGTGATGACACTAGGCATTGGTTTCCTTAGGGAAAATTTGACATCAACATTGATCGGCGATTTTGGTTATGTCTTTTAGGTTTGGGCGACAATCACAGCGGGTAGCTTACGAACCAAGTACGTAATAAGAAGTTGATACATTGTTTTAGTTGTTTTAAATTTAATTTAACACAATGTTAACTTACTCTAGTTTAGAATTATGGATCGACCTGGTGTGGTGATTCAGACCAACCGAAGTGGACTGGGCTATAGTCGGCCTATATTTCTTTGATCTTTTCCTCCGCATGAGTGTGCATGGCTGGGTATCAAATGGAATAAGGTATCATGTGGCTTGGGCTGATGTTGAGAAGGTGTGTGTATCAAACCTTTTATTCATGTCTATAATTTTTTTGAATTTTGTCTTAGTCTAGTTTTGTGGTTTAGTCGTTACAAATGGATCTTTTAGTTCATATGATTAGGATAGCATATTTAGGTATATTTTAATGTTGTAATTGAATATTTTCATGCAAATATAGGTTTTCTTTTCTTCAAATGAACCTGAAAAGCACTAATGTATCGCCACGCTGCATATATGAACTGGGTTTGTCACATTGTATGATTCTTTTAGGATGACTAGGATAGAGAGAAGAAAGTGGTGGCAAAAAATGAGGAAAACATTTAGGGAAAATACTTCTATAGTATCTAGATGAGTATGGAATTTTACAGGATAAATGCATACCCCTTGACAATTATAAGATCATGTTTGTTGGTGTTGATAATGTCCATATTCAAGGTGATTCATATGGAGACTGTGGGGTTTGAGTTTGCATTAATATTGTAACGTTTTGGTCATAACATGTCGATGTCTGTCGATGATCCTCTTTAAGTATGTCTTGCTTATCGCGAGCATATGGTTGATTACTTTTGGAAGTATAAGTTGCCTTTCGAGAAGATAGAAGCTACTTGAGAAATGTATTAAAAACACATCTATGATTATAGTTTGTAGGCTTTTTAATCTAGGTATTCAAACTACCTGTATGATTATAATTATTTTGCGGTATGTAACTCTACTACATGTAGGAAGTATGTAAACAAAACTATATTAGTCTAATGAGTCTAGTGTTGTATGATCTATGTTACTGAAAGCTTCTCATTGTTGTTATTTGTGTTTGTTTCAAATCAAAAGACTCATAACATTATAACATAAAGATTGAAAACATTACATCAAAGGCTTGTTACTTCATTTCACCAATCTTGTCATGAATTTTTCAATTAGAATGAAAAGGATAACAAACACCATAGCTAAACCTAGCATAATCCTAGTATGAAACTTTGGTTTAGACTTTAACATACTCAACTCTTCTTTTAGCATTCCAATAAGCTTGTTTGAAACTCCTGAATCTCCTATATTTCTAGATTTCCACTTTTGAGAATTATTTTACATATCGCTTGTAAAACAAGTCTTTGTGGTAATGTGAAGGGATCTCGTCATTAATAAAACCATAAACCCCACAATTTTTCATAGGACATGCTTTGAACCTCCTACCTAAATTTTTGTTTTTCCACGAAACTTGTACTTTTAGTGGAAGTGGAGATTTACAATTGCAATGTCATATTAGCAACATCTTGTTCAACATACCTACGATAAGATCTACCAGAAGATGAAGACGAGTGCATAACTAGTGTTAGATTTAATTGGGTAAAGAGGAGAGGTGGGTGATATTATCTATAAGAGCCTCTATTTATATTGGATGGTAGATGAATGATATTAAAGCTACACTTAATTCTAGATGTGACTACAATTCAACAATTTGGGCGACATGTAATTAGCATAATTAAATACTTTGAACGATCGGTAGTTGTTGTAGTTAATTATTTTCTGCAATCGGTAGTTGATACACTTAACACTCTCACACATTGGGGGGAAATACCCTATCCCTTGTAACACCCGTTTCCATTTTTTCGAGCAAACTAAATTTTCATTAATTGAAATAAAATTACAAACTATATTACGAAAATAATAAAAAAACAAAATATTACAACATACGAAAATTAAAAAACATTACACGAACTAAAAATCCCATCATCATATTTCGCCACGCTGCATATATGAACTGGGTTCGTCACATTGTATGATTCTTTTAGGATGACTAGGATAGAGAGAAGAAAGTGGTGGCAAAAAATGAGGAAAACATTTAGGGAAAATACTTCTATAGTATTTAGATGAGTATGGAATTTTATAGGATAAACGCATACCCCTTGACAATTATAAGATCATGTTTGTTGGTGTTGATAATGTCCCTATTCAAGGTGATTCATATGGAGACTGTGGGGTTTGAGTTTGCATTAATATTGTAACGTTTTGGTCATAACATGTCGATGTCTGTCGATGATCCTCTTTAAGTATGTCTTGCTTATCGCGAGCATATGGTTGATTACTTTTGGAAGTATAAGTTGCCTTTCGAGAAGATAGAAGCTACTTGAGAAATGTATTAAAAACACATCTATGATTATAGTTTGTAGGCTTTTTAATCTAGGTATTCAAACTACCTGTATGATTATAATTATTTTGCGGTATGTAACTCTACTACATGTAGGAAGTATGTAAACAAAACTATATTAGTCTAATGAGTCTAGTGTTGTATGATCTATGTTACTGAAAGCTTCTCATTGTTGTTATTTGTGTTTGTTTCAAATCAAAAGACTCATAACATTATAACATAAAGATTGAAAACATTACATCAAAGGCTTGTTACTTCATTTCACCAATCTTGTCATGAATTTTTCAATTAGAATGAAAAGGATAACAAACACCATAGCTAAACCTAGCATAATCCTAGTATGAAACTTTGGTTTAGACTTTAACATACTCAACTCTTCTTTTAGCATTCCAATAAGCTTGTTTGAAACTCCTGAATCTCCTATATTTCTAGATTTCCACTTTTGAGAATTATTTTACATATCGCTTGTAAAACAAGTCTTTGTGGTAATGTGAAGGGATCTCGTCATTAATAAAACCATAAACCCCACAATTTTTCATAGGACATGCTTTGAACCTCCTACCTAAATTTTTGTTTTTCCACGAAACTTGTACTTTTAGTGGAAGTGGAGATTTACAATTGCAATGTCATATTAGCAACATCTTGTTCAACATACCTACGATAAGATCTACCAGAAGATGAAGACGAGTGCATAACTAGTGTTAGATTTAATTGGGTAAAGAGGAGAGGTGGGTGATATTATCTATAAGAGCCTCTATTTATATTGGATGGTAGATGAATGATATTAAAGCTACACTTAATTCTAGATGTGACTACAATTCAACAATTTGGGCGACATGTAATTAGCATAATTAAATACTTTGAACGATCGGTAGTTGTTGTAGTTAATTATTTTCTGCAATCGGTAGTTGATACACTTAACACTCTCACACATTGGGGGGAAATACCCTATCCCTTGTAACACCCGTTTCCATTTTTTCGAGCAAACTAAATTTTCATTAATTGAAATAAAATTACAAACTATATTACGAAAATAATAAAAAAACAAAATATTACAACATACGAAAATTAAAAAACATTACACGAACTAAAAATCCCATCATCATATTTCGCCACGCTGCATATATGAACTGGGTTCGTCACATTGTATGATTCTTTTAGGATGACTAGGATAGAGAGAAGAAAGTGGTGGCAAAAAATGAGGAAAACATTTAGGGAAAATACTTCTATAGTATCTAGATGAGTATGGAATTTTACAGGATAAACGCATACCCCTTGACAATTATAAGATCATGTTTGTTGGTGTTGATAATGTCCCTATTCAAGGTGATTCATATGGAGACTGTGGGGTTTGAGTTTGCATTAATATTGTAACGTTTTGGTCATAACATGTCGATGTCTGTCGATGATCCTCTTTAAGTATGTCTTGCTTATCGCGAGCATATGGTTGATTACTTTTGGAAGTATAAGTTGCCTTTCGAGAAGATAGAAGCTACTTGAGAAATGTATTAAAAACACATCTATGATTATAGTTTGTAGGCTTTTTAATCTAGGTATTCAAACTACCTGTATGATTATAATTATTTTGCGGTATGTAACTCTACTACATGTAGGAAGTATGTAAACAAAACTATATTAGTCTAATGAGTCTAGTGTTGTATGATCTATGTTACTGAAAGCTTCTCATTGTTGTTATTTGTGTTTGTTTCAAATCAAAAGACTCATAACATTATAACATAAAGATTGAAAACATTACATCAAAGGCTTGTTACTTCATTTCACCAATCTTGTCATGAATTTTTCAATTAGAATGTGTTGATAATGTCCCTATTCAAGGTGATTCATATGGAGACTGTGGGGTTTGAGTTTGCATTAATATTGTAACGTTTTGGTCATAACATGTCGATGTCTGTCGATGATCCTCTTTAAGTATGTCTTGCTTATCGCGAGCATATGGTTGATTACTTTTGGAAGTATAAGTTGCCTTTCGAGAAGATAGAAGCTACTTGAGAAATGTATTAAAAACACATCTATGATTATAGTTTGTAGGCTTTTTAATCTAGGTATTCAAACTACCTGTATGATTATAATTATTTTGCGGTATGTAACTCTACTACATGTAGGAAGTATGTAAACAAAACTATATTAGTCTAATGAGTCTAGTGTTGTATGATCTATGTTACTGAAAGCTTCTCATTGTTGTTATTTGTGTTTGTTTCAAATCAAAAGACTCATAACATTATAACATAAAGATTGAAAACATTACATCAAAGGCTTGTTACTTCATTTCACCAATCTTGTCATGAATTTTTCAATTAGAATGAAAAGGATAACAAACACCATAGCTAAACCTAGCATAATCCTAGTATGAAACTTTGGTTTAGACTTTAACATACTCAACTCTTCTTTTAGCATTCCAATAAGCTTGTTTGAAACTCCTGAATCTCCTATATTTCTAGATTTCCACTTTTGAGAATTATTTTACATATCGCTTGTAAAACAAGTCTTTGTGGTAATGTGAAGGGATCTCGTCATTAATAAAACCATAAACCCCACAATTTTTCATAGGACATGCTTTGAACCTCCTACCTAAATTTTTGTTTTTCCACGAAACTTGTACTTTTAGTGGAAGTGGAGATTTACAATTGCAATGTCATATTAGCAACATCTTGTTCAACATACCTACGATAAGATCTACCAGAAGATGAAGACGAGTGCATAACTAGTGTTAGATTTAATTGGGTAAAGAGGAGAGGTGGGTGATATTATCTATAAGAGCCTCTATTTATATTGGATGGTAGATGAATGATATTAAAGCTACACTTAATTCTAGATGTGACTACAATTCAACAATTTGGGCGACATGTAATTAGCATAATTAAATACTTTGAACGATCGGTAGTTGTTGTAGTTAATTATTTTCTGCAATCGGTAGTTGATACACTTAACACTCTCACACATTGGGGGGAAATACCCTATCCCTTGTAACACCCGTTTCCATTTTTTCGAGCAAACTAAATTTTCATTAATTGAAATAAAATTACAAACTATATTACGAAAATAATAAAAAAACAAAATATTACAACATACGAAAATTAAAAAACATTACACGAACTAAAAATCCCATCATCATATTTTGCCACGCTGCATATATGAACTGGGTTCGT
This sequence comes from Tanacetum coccineum, assembly GCA_026074375.1. Lineage (NCBI taxonomy): Eukaryota > Viridiplantae > Streptophyta > Magnoliopsida > Asterales > Asteraceae > Tanacetum > Tanacetum coccineum. Next base: position 22,016 of record BQNB010076217.1, on the reverse strand, counting down.
CACATTGTATGATTCTTTTAGGATGACTAGGATAGAGAGAAGAAAGTGGTGGCAAAAAATGAGGAAAACATTTAGGGAAAATACTTCTATAGTATCTAGATGAGTATGGAATTTTACAGGATAAATGCATACCCCTTGACAATTATAAGATCATGTTTGTTGATGTTGATAATGTCCCTATTCAAGGTGATTCATATGGAGACTGTGGGGTTTGAGTTTGCATTAATATTGTAACGTTTTGGTCATAACATGTCGATGTCTGTCGATGATCCTCTTTAAGTATGTCTTGCTTATCGCGAGCATATGGTTGATTACTTTTGGAAGTATAAGTTGCCTTTCGAGAAGATAGAAGCTACTTGAGAAATGTATTAAAAACACATCTATGATTATAGTTTGTAGGCTTTTTAATCTAGGTATTCAAACTACCTGTATGATTATAATTATTTTGCGGTATGTAACTCTACTACATGTAGGAAGTATGTAAACAAAACTATATTAGTCTAATGAGTCTAGTGTTGTATGATCTATGTTACTGAAAGCTTCTCATTGTTGTTATTTGTGTTTGTTTCAAATCAAAAGACTCATAACATTATAACATAAAGATTGAAAACATTACATCAAAGGCTTGTTACTTCATTTCACCAATCTTGTCATGAATTTTTCAATTAGAATGAAAAGGATAACAAACACCATAGCTAAACCTAGCATAATCCTAGTATGAAACTTTGGTTTAGACTTTAACATACTCAACTCTTCTTTTAGCATTCCAATAAGCTTGTTTGAAACTCCTGAATCTCCTATATTTCTAGATTTCCACTTTTGAGAATTATTTTACATATCGCTTGTAAAACAAGTCTTTGTGGTAATGTGAAGGGATCTCGTCATTAATAAAACCATAAACCCCACAATTTTTCATAGGACATGCTTTGAACCTCCTACCTAAATTTTTGTTTTTCCACGAAACTTGTACTTTTAGTGGAAGTGGAGATTTACAATTGCAATGTCATATTAGCAACATCTTGTTCAACATACCTACGATAAGATCTACCAGAAGATGAAGACGAGTGCATAACTAGTGTTAGATTTAATTGGGTAAAGAGGAGAGGTGGGTGATATTATCTATAAGAGCCTCTATTTATATTGGATGGTAGATGAATGATATTAAAGCTACACTTAATTCTAGATGTGACTACAATTCAACAATTTGGGCGACATGTAATTAGCATAATTAAATACTTTGAACGATCGGTAGTTGTTGTAGTTAATTATTTTCTGCAATCGGTAGTTGATACACTTAACACTCTCACACATTGGGGGGAAATACCCTATCCCTTGTAACACCCGTTTCCATTTTTTCGAGCAAACTAAATTTTCATTAATTGAAATAAAATTACAAACTATATTACAAAAATAATAAAAAAACAAAATATTACAACATACGAAAATTAAAAAACATTACACGAACTAAAAATCCCATCATCATATTTCGCCACGCTGCATATATGAACTGGGTTCGTCACATTGTATGATTCTTTTAGGATGACTAGGATAGAGAGAAGAAAGTGGTGGCAAAAAATGAGGAAAACATTTAGGGAAAATACTTCTATAGTATCTAGATGAGTATGGAATTTTATAGGATAAACGCATACCCCTTGACAATTATAAGATCATGTTTGTTGGTGTTGATAATGTCCCTATTCAAGGTGATTCATATGGAGACTGTGGGGTTTGAGTTTGCATTAATATTGTAACGTTTTGGTCATAACATGTCGATGTCTGTCGATGATCCTCTTTAAGTATGTCTTGCTTATCGCGAGCATATGGTTGATTACTTTTGGAAGTATAAGTTGCCTTTCAAGAAGATAGAAGCTACTTGAGAAATGTATTAAAAACACATCTATGATTATAGTTTGTAGGCTTTTTAATCTAGGTATTCAAACTACCTGTATGATTATAATTATTTTGCGGTATGTAACTCTACTACATGTAGGAAGTATGTAAACAAAACTATATTAGTCTAATGAGTCTAGTGTTGTATGATCTATGTTACTGAAAGCTTCTCATTGTTGTTATTTTCAAATCAAAAGACTCATAACATTATAACATAAAGATTGAAAACATTACATCAAAGGCTTGTTACTTCATTTCACCAATCTTGTCATGAATTTTTCAATTAGAATGAAAAGGATAACAAACACCATAGCTAAACCTAGCATAATCCTAGTATGAAACTTTGGTTTAGACTTTAACATACTCAACTCTTCTTTTAGCATTCCAATAAGCTTGTTTGAAACTCCTGAATCTCCTATATTTCTAGATTTCCACTTTTGAGAATTATTTTACATATCGCTTGTAAAACAAGTCTTTGTGGTAATGTGAAGGGATCTCGTCATTAATAAAACCATAAACCCCACAATTTTTCATAGGACATGCTTTGAACCTCCTACCTAAATTTTTGTTTTTCCACGAAACTTGTACTTTTAGTGGAAGTGGAGATTTACAATTGCAATGTCATATTAGCAACATCTTGTTCAACATACCTACGATAAGATCTACCAGAAGATGAAGACGAGTGCATAACTAGTGTTAGATTTAATTGGGTAAAGAGGAGAGGTGGGTGATATTATCTATAAGAGCCTCTATTTATATTGGATGGTAGATGAATGATATTAAAGCTACACTTAATTCTAGATGTGACTACAATTCAACAATTTGGGCGACATGTAATTAGCATAATTAAATACTTTGAACGATCGGTAGTTGTTGTAGTTAATTATTTTCTGCAATCGGTAGTTGATACACTTAACACTCTCACACATTGGGGGGAAATACCCTATCCCTTGTAACACCCGTTTCCATTTTTTCGAGCAAACTAAATTTTCATTAATTGAAATAAAATTACAAACTATATTACGAAAATAATAAAAAAACAAAATATTACAACATACGAAAATTAAAAAACATTACACGAACTAAAAATCCCATCATCATATTTCGCCACGCTGCATATATGAACTGGGTTCGTCACATTGTATGATTCTTTTAGGATGACTAGGATAGAGAGAAGAAAGTGGTGGCAAAAAATGAGGAAAACATTTAGGGAAAATACTTCTATAGTATCTAGATGAGTATGGAATTTTACAGGATAAATGCATACCCCTTGACAATTATAAGATCATGTTTGTTGGTGTTGATAATGTCCCTATTCAAGGTGATTCATATGGAGACTGTGGGGTTTGAGTTTGCATTAATATTGTAACGTTTTGGTCATAACATGTCGATGTCTGTCGATGATCCTCTTTAAGTATGTCTTGCTTATCGCGAGCATATGGTTGATTACTTTTGGAAGTATAAGTTGCCTTTCGAGAAGATAGAAGCTACTTGAGAAATGTATTAAAAACACATCTATGATTATAGTTTGTAGGCTTTTTAATCTAGGTATTCAAACTACCTGTATGATTATAATTATTTTGCGGTATGTAACTCTACTACATGTAGGAAGTATGTAAACAAAACTATATTAGTCTAATGAGTCTAGTGTTGTATGATCTATGTTACTGAAAGCTTCTCATTGTTGTTATTTGTGTTTGTTTCAAATCAAAAGACTCATAACATTATAACATAAAGATTGAAAACATTACATCAAAGGCTTGTTACTTCATTTCACCAATCTTGTCATGAATTTTTCAATTAGAATGAAAAGGATAACAAACACCCTAGCTAAACCTAGCATAATCCTAGTATGAAACTTTGGTTTAGACTTTAACATACTCAACTCTTCTTTTAGCATTCCAATAAGCTTGTTTGAAACTCATGAATCTCCTATATTTCTAGATTTCCACTTTTGAGAATTATTTTACATATCGCTTGTAAAACAAGTCTTTGTGGTAATGTGAAGGGATCTCGTCATTAATAAAACCATAAACCCCACAATTTTTCATAGGACATGCTTTGAACCTCCTACCTAAATTTTTGTTTTTCCACGAAACTTGTACTTTTAGTGGAAGTGGAGATTTACAATTGCAATGTCATATTAGCAACATCTTGTTCAACATACCTACGATAAGATCTACCAGAAGATGAAGACGAGTGCATAACTAGTGTTAGATTTAATTGGGTAAAGAGGAGAGGTGGGTGATATTATCTATAAGAGCCTCTATTTATATTGGATGGTAGATGAATGATATTAAAGCTACACTTAATTCTAGATGTGACTACAATTCAACAATTTGGGCGACATGTAATTAGCATAATTAAATACTTTGAACGATCGGTAGTTGTTGTAGTTAATTATTTTCTGCAATCGGTAGTTGATACACTTAACACTCTCACACATTGGGGGGACATACCCTATCCCCTTGTAACACCCGTTTCCATTTTTACGAGCAAACTAAATTTTCATTAATTGAAATAAAATTACAAACTATATTACGAAATTAATAAAAAAAACAAAATATTACAACATACGAAAATTAAAAAACATTACACGAACTAAAAATCCCATCATCATATTTCGCCACGCTGCATATATGAACTGGGTTCGTCACATTGTATGATTCTTTTAGGATGACTAGGATAGAGAGAAGAAAGTGGTGGCAAAAAATGAGGAAAACATTTAGGGAAAATACTTCTATAGTATCTAGATGAGTATAGAATTTTACAGGATAAATGCATACCCCTTGACAATTATAAGATCATGTTTGTTGGTGTTGATAATGTCCCTATTCAAGGTGATTCATATGGAGACTGTGGGGTTTGAGTTTGCATTAATATTGTAACGTTTTGGTCATAACATGTCGATGTCTGTCGATGATCCTCTTTAAGTATGTCTTGCTTATCGCGAGCATATGGTTGATTACTTTTGGAAGTATAAGTTGCCTTTCGAGAAGATAGAAGCTACTTGAGAAATGTATTAAAAACACATCTATGATTATAGTTTGTAGGCTTTTTAATCTAGGTATTCAAACTACCTGTATGATTATAATTATTTTGCGGTATGTAACTCTACTACATGTAGGAAGTATGTAAACAAAACTATATTAGTCTAATGAGTCTAGTGTTGTATGATCTATGTTACTGAAAGCTTCTCATTGTTGTTATTTGTGTTTGTTTCAAATCAAAAGACTCATAACATTCTAACATAAAGATTGAAAACATTACATCAAAGGCTTGTTACTTCATTTCACCAATCTTGTCATGAATTTTTCAATTAGAATGAAAAGGATAACAAACACCATAGCTAAACCTAGCATAATCCTAGTATGAAACTTTGGTTTAGACTTTAACATACTCAAATCTTCTTTTAGCATTCCAATAAGCTTGTTTGAAACTCCTGAATTCTCTATATTTCTAGATTTCCCACTTTTGAGAATTATTTTTTACATATCGCTTGTAGAAACAAGTCTTTGTGGTAATGTAAGGGATCTCGTCATCAATAAAACCATACACCCCACGATTTTCATAGGACATGCTTTGAACTCCAACCTAAATTTTTGTTTTTCACGAAACTTGTACTTTTAGTGGAAGTGGCAGATTTACAAATAGCAATGTCATATAGCAACATCTGTTTCAACATACCTACATAAGTAACTACCAGAAGGTGAAGACGAGTGCATAACTATGTTTAAGATTTAATGGGTAAAGAGAAGGTGGTATATTATCTATAAAGAGCCTCTATTTATATTGAGGTAGATGATGATATAAAGCTACACTTAATTCTAGATGTGACTACAATTCAACAATTTGGGCGACATGTAATTAGCATAATTAAATACTTTGAACGATCGATAGTTGTTGTAGTTAATTATTTTCTGCAATCGGTAGTTGATACACTTAACACTCTCACACATTGGGGGGAAATACCCTATCCCTTGTAACACCCATTTCCATTTTTTCGAGCAAACTAAATTTTCATTAATTGAAATAAAATTACAAACTATATTATGAAAATAATAAAAAAAAAATATTACAACATACGAAAATTAAAAAACATTACACGAACTAAAAATCCCATCATCATATTTCTCCACGCTGCATATATGAACTGGGTTCGTCACATTGTATGATTCTTTTAGGATGACTAGGATAGAGAGAAGAAAGTGGTGGCAAAAAATGAGGAAAACATTTAGGGAAAATACTTCTATAGTATCTAGATGAGTATGGAATTTTACAGGATAAATGCATACCCCTTGACAATTATAAGATCATGTTTGTTGGTGTTGATAATGTCCCTATTCAAGGTGATTCATATGGAGACTGTGGGGTTTGAGTTTGCAAACATATTTGTTTTTTTATGCACCCAAACAATTTTAGCACTAACTTGATCTTTTATTTTTCACGCCATTTTCCACAAAACAAAAGAAATATCATAATCTTTTGTAGATTCTTCTTTTAGAAAAGTCTCAAGCGAAGCACGTTTTTCTTCCGGTTCTTTGCATTTCTTGTATGCTTTAATCATGTTAGCTTTAACTTTGCTTACTTTATCAGATAGCAAAGCTATGTTGACAAGCTTGCAAACAAGTGTTATCCTCAGCAACTTGTTTCATTACTTCAGCTTTGATTTCCTCGATGGTATGTTAAAGAGCACAATCCATTATTTTTTGGTAAGATAAGTTGTCTTTTGGTAGAGAAAGTTGTGTGTAAAATAGTTAAGAATGTGTGTTTAGCAAAAAGTATGTATGACACCGGTGATCAAAGTAGACATAGGCACACGTAAAAAATATCAGTTTAGACTAGACAAAGGCTCGCGTAACCACACAAATATATTCAAATTAGATTTGAATATTGTCACCTAATCTGTCGTCCGCGTGTTTAGTGAAAAGCATGTATTACACCAGCGATCAAAGCAGCAAAGCCACCTGTGAAATTGAACGTTTTGTATTTAGGATAAGAACACAGTTGACACACTAATGTCGATGTGAAAAAAATGAGAGAAATAGCTAGACAGATTTTTAATGATAAGTGCATGGGATCTTAATAGAAACTCCACTTGCAAGCCTCGTAGATAATTTATTTCCTATTTTTACCACCCTTCGCACACCAATATTAGTATCTACACTTGTCTCGATCCTCAAGTACTAGAGTCTAGAGACATAACTTGGTCGTGTATAAATAAACCATGTCTCGGTCCTATAAGAATGAGAATATATAAGTCTACAGTTATAATATAATCGTCATAGCTACAATAAAATTACCCCGCCAAGATGAGGAAATTATCATAATTGCCAAAAGATCAAATTCTATATAAGTCAACAGTTGAGATTATCTCAAGTATTGGTATCTAGAGAATAGCTTGGTCGTGTATAAACTAACAATGTATCGGTCATCTATGAACGAGAAAATCTAGGTCCACAGTTAAATAATAAACCACCAGATGGTACTAAATCTTACCAAATTATGATCATGTACATAATTCCTTGATTCTCTTATGGGAGTAGGTCAAGTATGATCATCATTTATTAGGTAAAATATTCGATAACCACAAATAACAATTTCCACAACAACTTCTCAAGTACTAGGTTCTAGAGATATTGCTTGGTCGTGTATAAACCAACCATGTCTCGATCGTCTATGAATGAGAATATATAAGTCCACAGTTAAGATATAATCATTATGGCTGCAATAAAATTTCCCTACCAAGATATTAAATTCTCATAATTACCAAATGAGCAAATTCTATATAAGTCCACAGTTAAGATTATCTCAAGTACTAGAGTCTAGAGACATAGATTGATCATGTATAAACCAATCATGTCTCGGTCCTCTATAAACAAGAAAATCTAGGTCCACGGTTGAATAAATAAACCACCAGATGGTACCAAATCTTACCAAATTATGATGAGGGGCATGATTCTTTGCCTCTTTTGTGAAAGTAGGTCAAGTATGATTACAATTTATTAGGTAAAATATTAGATTATCACCAATAAAAATCATCACAAAAACTTCTCAGGTACTAGAGTCTAGAGACATAGCTTGGTCGTGTATAAACCAACCATGTCTCGGTCCTTTATGAATGAGAATATATAAGTTTTCAGTTAAGATATAACCGCCATGGCTGCAATAAAATTATCCCGCCAAGATACGAAAATTCTCATAAATTGCATGATTAAAACAAATATCTATCATCATAGCTACATCGTCAACCAACAATAGACCCATAAAGATAACCTCTTAGTGGTTAACTAACGTTATCGAAAGTATTTGTCTTTAGGGACATAGCTTGGTCGCGTAGAATTACCAAAAGAGCAAATTCTATATAAGTGTACAGTTAAATCAACCACGTCTCGATCCTCTTAACCACTGATGCGGTCGTCGTAGGACTTCAACAAGAAGTTTTACAACTCCCTAAGCAGAGTACCTAACTGTTATAGTAGTATTATAGGCAAGACTCGGGGGGTTGTTATCATTCTCTAGGGGAATAGGTTGGAAAGGCTTGATCATGGTTTGATAGAATTCTAGGGGTTGAGAGAGTATTATTTTTGTATTTTTATATTTATAGGAAAACATGTAAATCTATGGTTTGAGAGGTTGGTTTGATAAACTATTAACTAAACTAATTGATAAACTAATCTACTGGTGAAAACTTTATGATAATTAAATGTATTTACTTAATCATGCATTATTTATTAGATTGTTTCTCCTTATCATGTTGCCTTGTCACACTTGTGATGTAATGTGTAAGTATTTCCTAAGTTATGAACGAATTAAACGAATCCGTCGTCTGTTTAATATTTCGTTAAGGCAAAGCACAAGTAAGGTAGTATGAAGACTATTATAAGGCCCTTAAGAGTATATTAAATGCGTGTGAAATACCTCAAGAGGGATCAACCACATAAGGGGCAAGGTAGTATGAAGACTGTTACCTTATGGTATCCTTTCTACGCACTCGTGTTTCCCTAGATGTGTCAACAGCGATACAAACAAAAGCTGGTTTTCTAAGGCCTAACGCGCACATTCATCAACAAGAAGCAATAGTAAAAGGATCTACAATCTGACTTTCATGCAATCATAAGTAAATACAAAAGAGGGTTTAGCCTCGCATGTTATAAAGGAAGTAAGAAGATATAAATAATCACACCGACACATAGACATATTGATGTTAATGATTAAATTAAACCTTACTGGAATTATAACTGGATCCAAGGTAGTACAATATGGTTTTGATGCCCTAAATATGACCTATGAAGCTGTTACAAGGACTAGGGTTCGTCTCCCTAAGTTATATAAAGTTATCCTAAAAGTTACACACTAAAACCCTAAAATCAGATTTGTATATATAGACATATTGACGCGGCGGCGTCGCTTTATGCTCCTGACACCGTCGCCAAGTAGATGGTTCTAGATCCACTTTAAGTTGGCTACGTTGTGACGTCGTCGCCAATATCCAGACACCGTCACTAGATAGATTACGACGACGTGCTTAGCCTGCGGGACGCCGTCTCCACACGCTCTGAGATCTTATACTTCGTGGTGAATTGGAGCACTGTCCATAATTCTCGTACGTTTCTTCTCCTCAAGAGCCTAGTCACATGTATTCCCTTCCAAATGCCATCCAATTGCTTAAAAAACACAAAAACAAACGATTAAGCTCTAATCTGGGCATATTTGCTGATTTTGGGGGTTATAATCGACCATGGATATAGTGTATATATGACACCTCATCAAATACCCCTACACTTGGGATTTGCTTGTCCTCAAGCAAATGAGCTTTTCTACCTAGACAATAGCAATATAAGGGTCATTTAACCTACTCTTTAAAAGTATTTTACAACACAACCTTCTAGACCTCGTAATTAAAAGCACGGAAAGCATACACTAGCACCTCACATAAGTGTTTGGGATTCTCTCTTTCACTCGGGTGTATAATAAATTATAACATAATGGGGAAACAGAAAATCAACACTCATTACCTGTCTAGATATAAACTTACATAGCTTGGTAATTGTTCTAACTTCACCGCTAGGCGCAAGCATTATTCATTACTATCCAAGAGGTCTTTTAAAGGGTTGTGGGGTGTAGGTGTAAGATAACATATAATGGAAACGGAAACGGATGGGATACATTTGGGTGGCTTTGGGTGAATTTGGAGTGGAAGGGTTAGCTAATTATTTATACGAATACACGTTGGTTTGGTTGCTAAGCCAAGACTCGGACGAAGATATACAAACTCTACACAACTCTACATCAATCTCTTTCTTTTTCTTTTCTTGACTCTAATATAAACATAGATATAAGCAAATGGCAGCCCGTACATTTTTTTCACTCATTTATATACATTTTTTACACTTTTTCCCTGCCATTGCTCAAACATATTATACATCATAGGGGTTTATAGAGACATCCCTACACTTGAACTTTTACATACTCGACATTTACAATCTAACTAATGACCCGAATTGAGGTGGATCAAAAATAATCATGAAGATCATCTACAAACATATGTGGGTATTGATTTAAACTTTTTTCCCCATTCTTTCGCGAAATAAAATATTATCATGACATTCCCAATCGTTCCAACAACGTATTTTAAGGATAGGGACTAGCAACGTGTACTCAAATAATTAACTTGGGTTAAAACAATAATGTACTAAAAGCGAGTACATACAAGGTAGGCTAAGGCGATTTGGGTGTAACAATTGGTTTAAGGGTGACAATGCTCTTCATTAATAGTCTGGCTTAACCAGAAAATTACGAGAACCGTGAAAAAGGATAGGCTCAGAGGGTTGTACTAGGGGTATCCTGCACTAAAAATGAGTGCATGGCAAGGGTGTGGGATAGTTATATGATCGATGTGACCATCATAACAATTACAGGTTTAAAACATGGGTTAATCCTAGTGCCTCTTATCAGATAACCTAAATTCTGGCCTATGCGGTCTCGGGATACATCACAAAAACAAGTTTTAAAATTTAATATACTACCGGTACACTCATATAATTTAATACCGATACCAATGCTCCAGAAAAGGTGACAAAACCACATATACACATCCGTAACGACGGAATAGACACACATGATTGCTCACTCCTTAACTCGAGAAAGCTAAAGGTATAAACTATCTTGGGTATCAATAATGGATACCCGAATTCCTATAGATCTAAAGGCGAACCTCACATTTTTTGGGTGGAATTCTGAGGGTTTTTGTGCTAGTCATATACATTCCTATCCATGAGACGCTATTAATACTCGGTTTTCGTCGGTATGTGTCATAAAAAATTTAAATTTGGGTCAAAATTACCTTTTTATGCTATGTTTCGATATATTACCCATCATTTCAAAGACAAAGCAAATGGCAAATGAAGAAATAGTTTCTAAGGCTTATTTCTCGCCTACACGTAAGTTGAACATTGTCCTCAATGTTCTATAGAAGTACCCGTAAAAAAATAAAAGGAAAAGAAAACAAGTAAAAGAAACTAGTACTCTCCTGGTTTGCTCAATAATGGAGAAAAAACATGCGATAACTGGTTAAATCGTCCTCCAAGAATTATCCAATGGTAATACTCCAAGGAACTTCCAAGCTTTTTATCATCAATATAACCTGTAAATCAAGACTACGGAAAACTACACCAAGCATAAAAAAAAACAATATTTGGCGGGTAGATAAATATACAACATGAATTTAGGGTTTTCGATCTACGAAACAGGAAGATAGGAGAGAGTATGATATAATTGTAGGTTTTAGCATGGTTTACAAAAGAATTACAAATTTAAATATTGCACATTTTATTTTTCAGAAATACTTGAAAATTTTCAAATTTTTACATAGCTGGAGACGCGACGCCGTCAGGATAAAATCTGACGCCGTCTCCAGCCTCTATGAAAATTTCTTCTTCGTTTTTAATGAGAAATTCCAGCACAAATTTTTTATAAGTCAAATATGAAAAAAAGTATTGCATAAAAACCTTGAATTAATCATTACATTTCATATAACTTGAAAATGACGCGGAATAATCTAATTAATTGATCTTAAATGCTTTGAATTTGGTTCTTACGAAAACAGATTATTTCCCTACACTTAGTTTTTGTTGCAAATTACCTTTGGATTACAATAAGACGAAGTTATAAACAAACAAAGCATGTTACAAAACTCATTCAAAGTAATCAAAAAAACAATAAAGAATTAAAAAACACGGACACTTCCTAAACTATGCGTTAATAAATTAAACATTGGGTTGCTCCAAGAACAACGTTGTTTTTGTTCTAGTCACGAGCCTGACTCTACCCTTATTTAACAAATAAAGGGGAGGGTTCCTCTACACTTGAGTTCAAGTGTGGGTGATAGTAACGGTACACACCATTATGGTAAGAAGGAGCCATATGCTAAAGAAGTATTTGTTGAATTTTGTGCTCTAATTGGTGTGTTTCTTTAATCCTACCATTTTCTAATTCTTTTGGCCAAACGGGTAAATTAAGTCCTTCTCTAAGAAAAGAAACTTCATTGGATGCTAATCGCCAATCATTTTCAATCATCTCGAAATTCAAAAAAATCAACACCTAAAGATCCACTATGTCCTAAGAAACCTGGTTTAAATCTATAATGTTTCTTAGGGTCATCTACACATGGGTGATAATAGCAATAAGTATCCTTAGGGTTGAAAGACGCTACGTGAGGTGAAGGCGGTGTATGAATGGTTAAATTATCTACTACCTTCATCCTAAAACTATCCAGACTATGTGATTAGATGGGTGGTTCGGGGCCTCTTTCGTCTCTTAGACTTACATCTAAGGATGGACAGTTAGGTAAGGGTTGTGGTTGAAGCTCAAGTTTATCAAAACTAGGAACTTCTCTAGAACTAAGAGGAATGCCATGATTACAAGTATCCAAACCTACATCCTCTATTTGCAGTATCTTCTAAAAGGTTTCTCCTTATGGGGTTTCTAAAAGTCTCTTCTACTTTTCCGGGTGAGTAACGGGTCGGCTGTGTTTTCTCAAAAACGATGGTGGACTTGTGAGGTACTTTGTGGGCTTAACTTTTTCGCATCATGTTGGGACTTTCCGTTTCGGTTATTGTTTGTACCAGGCTCAAATCCAAAGATACTTTCCCTTACAAAAGGTGGACTGGGGAAGATTGTCTGGACGTGTTTGACACAAATTGACTTTGGTGAGACGAATTTAGGTGTATGGAAAGATGCCTTTTCTGTGAGAACTTCTGAGAATTTATAACTATTAAGAGGCTCAAGAACCTTAGTGTTGGGGTACCTTGTGATCTTCTTGATCTTTTTGGTTCTATTTTCTTCCATCCTTATTTCTTCCTTTAATTTCCCTACAACCTCCAAAGAGAGTTGCATGAAATCACTTCCAATAGCACCCATATACTCTTCGAGTTGCTTTACTTTTCTTCATTAGATCTTGAATGAAATTCATCATAGATCCTCGAACTGCCCTCTAGGCGAGATGGAGTTCCGGAGGTCGTTGACGCATCATGTCGCTTTTATCCCAAATATGTTTTCACTCCTTTCCCTTTAGCGTGATTGCTCTCACATTAGTGTTCTAACTTTACAAAAAAAACTTATGATCCTTAATAATTGTTTAAGGTCGAGGTTTTTATAGTTGAGGCCCCCTTTTTCTGAGATGGTTGGGTCGTTCCACCCTTCATCCTCATATCGAGCTAACTCCTCGATGGTGGCCCAGGCTTTTTCTGCACTCATTTTCCTTAGTCGGCCTCCAGCGGCGTAGTCCACTGTCCTTTTTAGGGTGTGATCAATGCGGTCGTTAATATTTGCACATTGGAGCAGAGATTCAATTCTCATGGTAGAGGTACTTTTCAGAGTAAGTCTTGAATCGAGTCCTTGTTCAGATAAGATTCTTCTGATGTTGTTGGAACTTCAGGATATCCTTGCAAGTTTTAAAGTCCTTCCTGGTGGAAAGATTGAGCAAGGGAACGACCGTAGTAAGTTCCTCTTACAGTGGTGATGGAACCTGTTAGAAGACGTTCAAGCCAATTGCTAGCTTGATCGCGAAGGAAAAATTGAAATAAATGCAGGCGCGTTCTTTCCCTGTTTTCACCCATCAAAGGTCAAGTAGAGTCCCACAAGTTTTTGTGAAAATCCTTAAGGTGTTGGTTTAGATCCTCGGACCGTAAGGTCCGTGGGAATGAACATCCTTTTTTTCATTTGCCTAACCGGATGGTGTCAGATCGAAAGGTACTACGTTGTTCCCTACGAGGAGCTCGATGATATTCCTGTAGCCTTCGTGGCTAGGTTTGGAGTAGTATCCAAGAGTGCGGATAGGATTCTCGTCTCTCATTGTGGTTTTGATCTGTGTGAATGGGTTACAAAACATTAACACGAAAGAAAAGATTAGATATGAGGAGAAAGCTAATAAATTAAAGTCTTACTTGAAAGGAATCAAGCGATTAGAACTAAGTTAAACTATGATCAAAACCTAACTATTCCCCACGCAACGACGCCAAAAACTTGATGCGGTCGTCGTAGGACTTCAACAAGAAGTTTTACAACTCCCTAGGCAGAGTACCTAACCGTTGTAGTAGTAGTATAGGCAAGACTCGGGGGTTGTTATCGTTCTCTAGGAGAATAGGTTGGGAAGGCTTGATCACGGTCTAATAGAATTCTAGGGGTTGAGAGAAGATTATTTTTGTATTTTTATATTTATAGGAAAGCAGGTAAATCTATGGTTTGAGAGGTTGGTTTGATAAACTATTAACTAAACTAATCTACTGGTGATAACTTTATGATAATTAAATGTATTTACTTAATCATGCATTACTTATCAGATTGTTTCTCCTAATCATGTTGCCTTGTCACACTTGTGATGTAATGTGTAAGTATTTCCTAAGTTATGAACGAATTACACGAATCCGTCGTCTATTTAATATTCCGTTAAGGCAAAGCACAAGTAAGGTAGTATGAAGACTATTACAAGGCCCCTAAGAGTATATTAAATGCGTGTGAAATACCTTAAGAGGGATCAACCACATAAGGGGCAAGGTAGTATGAAGACTGTTACCTTATGGTATCCTTTCTACGCACTCGTGTTTCCCTAGATGTGTCAACAGCGATACAGACAAAAGCTGGTTTTCTAAGGCCTAACGCGCACATTCATCAACAAGAAGCAACAGTAAAAGGATCTACAATCTGACTTCCATGCAATCATAAGCAAATACAAAGGAGGGTTTAGCCTCGCATGTTATAAAGGAAGTAAGAAGATAAATTAATCACACAACACATAGACATATTGAATGATTAATGATAAATAACCTTACTTGAATTAAAACATGGATCCAAGGTAGTACAATAGGGTTTTGAGGCCCTATAAACGACCTATGAAGCTGCTACAAGGACTAGGGTTCGTCTCCCTAAGTTATACAAAGTTATCCCAAAAGTTACACCCTAAAACCCTAAAATCAGTTTTGTGTAATTAGAGATATCGCGGCAACAGCGTCGCATTATGGTCCTGACGCCGTTGTTACGAGGATGATTCTAGATCCTCTTTAAGTCGGCCACATTCTGACGCCGTCTCCAAATTCCAGATTCCGCCACTGAATAGACTACAACAGCGTTGCTTTATGCTTGTGACGCCGTCTCCACTTTTGTAAGCAACATTTCTTCAAGGATTTGGTGTAGGTTTAATCTCGTCTGTTTCTTCTCCAAATGAACCCAAGTCACGTGTATTTCCTTCAGATGCCATCAAAGTGCTAAAAACCTGAAAACAAACGATTAAGCACATAATCTGGGCATATTTGTATGATTTAAGGGGTTAAATGACCCCAAAATAGTGTATAAAATAACACCTCATCAAATACCCCTACACTTGGGATTTGCTTGTCCTCAAGCAAATGGGCTTTTCTACCTAGACAATAGCAATATGAGGGTCATTTAACCTACTCTTTAAAAGTATTTTACAACACAACCTTCTAGACCTTGTAATTAAAAGCACGAAAAGCATATACTAGCACCTCACATAAGTGTTTAGGATTCTCTCTTTTACTCGGGTGTATAATAAATTATAACATAATAGGAAAACGGAAAATCAACACTCGATGCCTGTCATAGCATATAAATTACCATAGGCTTGGTAAATGATCAAACCTCCACCACTAGGCGCAAGCATTATTCATTACTATCCAAGAGGTCTTTTAAAGTTGTGTGGTGTAGGTGTAAGATAACATTTAATGGAAACGGAAACGGATGGGATACATTTGGATGGATTTGGGTGGATTTAGGTGAATTTGGAGTGGAAGGGTTAGCTAATTATTTATATGAATACATGTTGGTTCGGTTGTTAAGCCAAGACTCGGTGTGACCATAATAACAATTACAGGTTTAAAACATGGGTTAATCCTAGTGCCTCTTATCTAGCAAATCCTAATACTTACTATGCGGTCTCGGAATGCATCACAAAAACAAGTTCTAGAATTTAATATACTATCGGTACACTCATATAATTTAATACTGATACCAATGTTCCAAAAAAGGCGACCCAGGTCATACATACACATCTGTAACAACAGAATAGACACCTATGTCTGCATTCGAACCTTAACTCGAACAAGCTAAAGGTATAAACTATCTTGGGTATCAATAATGGATACCCGAATTCCTAAATATCTAAAGGCAAACCTCACATTTTTTGGGTGGAATTTTAAGGGTTTTTGTGCTAGTTATACACATTCCTATCCATGAGACGCTATTAACACTCGGTTTTCGTCAGTATGTGTCATAAAAAAATTAAATTTGGGTCAAAATTACCTTTTTATGTTATGTTTTGATATATTACCCATCATTTTAAGGAACAAGCAAATGACAAATGAAGGAATAGTTTCAAAGGCTTATTTTCCCCCTACACTTAAGTTGAACATTGTCCTTAATGTTCTATAGAAGTACACGTAAAAACGAATAAAGGGGAAAGAAAACAAGTAAAATAAATACTACCATGGAATCACCAATCGTCCTATAATATAATTTACTAGGATAAGGAACTTATCAACGTGTACTCAAATATTAACTAGGTTTAAAACAATAATGTTCTAAAAAGTGAGTACATACAAGGTATCTAAGCGATTGGGTTAACGATTGGTTTAAGGTTAACAAGCTCTTCATTAATAGTTCCGGCTTAACCAGAAAAAAGTACTAGAACCGTGAAAAAGGATAGGCTCGGAGGGTTTTACTAGGGTATCCTGCACTAAAAACAGTGCAGGCAAGGGTAGGGATGTTACATGATTCATGTAACCAAATAACAAATACAGGTATAAAAACCATGGTTAATCCTAAATGCCTCTTATCTAGCACAATTCGAATACTCGCTATGCGTCTCGAATGCATCACAAAAACAAATTCTAGAATTCAATATACTATCTTACACTCATATAATTAATATTCCATACAATGCTCCAAAAAGGCGACAAAAACCACATATACAATCCGCAACGACAAATAGACACACATGATTGCTCACTCCTTAACTCGAAAAAGCTAAAGGTATAAACTACCTTGGGTATCAATAATGAATACTCGAATGCCTATAGATCTAAAGGCGAAACCTCACTTTTTGGGGTGGTGAATTTCAGAGGGTATTTGTGATAGTACAATACATTCCTATCCATAAGACGCAATTAATTACCAGTTTTTGTTGGTAAGTGTCATAAAAAAAATTTAAATTTGGTTAAAAATTACTTTATATAAAGCTAAGTTTCGATATATTACCCATCATTTTAAGGAACAAGCAAATGGCAAATGAAGGAATAGTTTCTAAGGCTTATTTTCCCCCTACACTTAAGTGAACATTGTCCCCAATGATCTATAGAAGTACCCGTAAAAAACGAAAAAGGGAAAAGAAAAACAAGAAAAAGAAACTAGTAACTCCCCTGTTGCCTTAATAATGGAGGAAGAAACATGCTATAACTGGTTAAATCGTCCTCTAAGAATCTTCATCTGAAACTTCCTAAGAACTTCTAAGCTTATTCTCATCAAATATAACCTGTAATCAAAGACAAAGACAACTACACCAAGCATAAAATCGGTGGGATAGATACATATACAACAAGAGTTTAGGGTTTTTACTCTATGAAAGTAGTAAGGATAGGATAAGAGTAATGATATAATTATAGGTTTTTCTGCAGGTTTACAGAAGAATTACAAATTTTAAATATTGCGCATTTGTTTTTTAGAAATACTAGAAAAAATTCGAATTTTTACATAGCTAGAGGCAGCGACGCCGACAGTATAAAACCTGATGCCGTTCTCCTTCTTTTTTAATAAGAAAATTTTTCCTGCACTTAATTTTGTAATCAAATCTGAAGGACCGTAGTGCATAAAAACCTGGAATTATTCATTACAGATCATATGACTCGAAACTGACGGGCGATGAAGGAACATAGAAGTAATTTATTTCAAATGTTGAATTCTGTTTCTTAAAACCGGATATTACCCCTACACTTATTTGTTGTAAAATACCTTTGATGCAAATAAAGACTAAAGTTATAAACAGAACAAAGCATGAGTTACAAATAATTCAAACATAATAAAACAAGAAAATAAAGAATAAAAGGAGGAGGCGAGGCGTGACACACCTAAATAGCAGTTGGAGAAAGGTGAGGGGAGGAGAGAGAGGAGAGGAGGGTTGCCACACCACACTGGGGGGGGGGGGGGGGGGGGGGGGGGGGGGGGGGGGGGGGGGGGGGGGGGGGGGGGGGGGGGGGGGGGGGGGGGGGGGCGCAGGGGGGAGGGGGGGGGGAGGAGAGCCCGGGGGGGGGGGGGGGGGGGGGGGTGGGGGGGGGGGGGGTTGGTTCCTGTTTAGTTTATTGAGTCTTGTAGCGGTAGGACCTCGAAGTTACGCGTCCGTACAGAGACTTCCTCCTTCCATCGCCATTCCTAGTCACATATTTTGGTGTTCCAAGCTCTAAGCATTCCTTGATAAAATTATCCTAATATTTTACTCCAGTACATACTCCACTCCTCTACTTGTGTCTTTTTCGTGAAATATGTAGTATGTTCTTGTGTTCTCTTTTTCCTAAGTCCGACAATGAGTTGTAAACGACATCCAAAACCGTCACATCAAGTGTTTTCATCTTCCTATTTCGTGAGGTGTTTGGTTGTGTACTTGTAATAGATCAAATAAATGCTTTAACGGAAAATATCCTTAGGGATACATTTTTATAGACTTCTAAAGGCTACTTGAGGACAAGTAGGATTCAAGTGGGGGGATATTTGATGACATCAAATAACGTCTATTTTATAGCATCATTTATCCCATGTAATTAACCCATTTTGTATAATTATTGCAAAGAATTGTTACTTAATCGTTTATATTTGAGAATTGCAGTAATTATGGAGTACTTGGTGAATATTAGCAAAAGGCGCGCATTCTGGAGCTTAAATGAAGATATTTTGAAGATTACTATTCTGAAGACCAATACGCCGTATCCATCAAGGAAGATACGGCGTATCCGTGCCTGCACTCACCAAAGACCACAAAGGAAAGAAGATCAATACGCCGTATCCAGAAGACCAATACGCCGTATTGGAAATATAGTATGTGAATATTCTGGAAGATATCAAACGTGGTCCCTACTCCAAGAAACTCCAATACGCCGTATCCAATCCCTTGGATACGCCGTATCGAACCGACTTCCAGACCTTATAAATAGACGACCCTAAACTCAGTTTTAGGTATGCAAGTGAATCCCTAAACCACCAAGTCGACCAAGAGACGAATAAAGGAGCCTAGAAGGTCAGAAAAGAGCCTCAAGATCATAGGAAAACTCTTGTAATCTTCGCGCAACCGAATACGCGTTCGATTAAGGTTTCTTTATTTTAATCGTTCATATATCAAACCGTGTGTATTTTTACAATGACTATCGGCTGATACCTTTAGGTATCAGCCATGTTTATGAAGATCTAATGTTTAGTTTGTTTATCTTGATTGCTTAATTTATCGTTGTTTGTTGTTTATGTTTATCAATTTATATTCGTTTACGTGCTTAAGTATGCGACCTATCATTCAATTGGGTCTAGTCCTACATATTTAATGCGCTGCAACTTTGGTGTTATTTGGGCGTAGGCTAAGAGTCTGGGATAACTCTCCATATTGCAATTTATATATCTAGAATCATAGGATCACAAATATTTACCTATCTTTGCCCTTTGATTGTGAGCTTAGTTGAGCCATAAGGTGACCTTGGTACCAACGAGTACGTTCTAATCAATTGGTAAGGACTCGATAGTGGACTACTAGTATATAAAGAGTCGTTAAGCAGTAAGTGGGTAAAGTCTCCATGAGCTAGGGTTTAGTAAGAGCACCATTATTAATCTCCTAAGATAGATTATAAAAACAAATGCTTGCTTTATGCGTATGCGTCTAATTGTGATAGGATTAGCGTGTCTAGGTCTTAGGAAGAAGTACCGCCTAAGTCTAGGAATGATATTCCCCTTCGAGATAAGACAATCATTGCACTAAATAAACAAACTTGCGTTCTATCGGATTATTCATGGTTGATACGTTTTCCTTACCTTAGTTCTCGACCGCTTCTCTATCGTTTGTTTGTCTTTTTGTGTGTGTTTATTGCTTTACTTGTCATCAAAACCTTAGGTTAGATACACAAAACCGTGCCAGTCTCTCAGGCTAAAACCCCCATTTTACATTAGTTTTAGGTTTACCTTGGATAACTAAAATACTGATAGAATTAAGAATTAACGCTCTCGCTCTTAGTGATCGACACCCTACTTACCACGAAACTCCATCTGACCAGGTACACTGCCCGTTAAAGTGTTGTTTTTAGGTATTGTCGGCATAAAATAAATTTAAAACTTGATACATAAATAACACCTACACAATGACACATCATTTACACGTATACACGCTGGTTTGGTTGTTAAGCCAAGACTCGGACGAAGATATACAAACTCTACACAACTCTACATCAATCTCTTTCTTTTTCTTTTCTCTTTTTTTTTGAATAAGATAATACATCACGACATGGTTTATAACACGTACCCCTACACTTGAGCTTTTACATGCTCGATATTTACAATCTAATTAATGATCCGATTTGAGGTGGATCAAAATAACATGGAGATCATATAACAAACGTATGAGGGTATTGACTTAACTTTTCTTCCCCATTCTTCCGCGAAATAAATACTACCATGAATCCTAATCGTCCCAAAACTATACTTACAAGGATAGGGACTTAGCAACCGTGTACTCAAATAATTAACTTGGGTTAAAACACTAATGTACTAAAAGCGAGTACATACAAGGTAGGCTAAGGCGATTTGGGTGTAACGATTGGTTTAAGGGTTAACAATGCTCTTCATTAATAGTTTGGCTTAACCAGAAAATTACGAGAACCGTGAAAAAGGATAGGCTAGGAAGGTTGTACTAGGGGTATCCTGCACTAAAGATGAGTGCATGGCAAGGGTGTGGGATAGTTATATGATCGGTGTGACCATCATAACAATTACAGGTTCAAAACATGGGTTAATCCTAATGCCTCTTATCAAGCAAGTCCTAATACTTACTGTGCAGTCTCGAAAAGCATCACAAAAACAAGTTCTAGAATTTAATATACTACCGGTACACTCTCATAATCCTAAATTAACCAATATCAATGTTCTAGAAAAGGTGACAAAACCACGCATACACATCCGTAACAACGGAATAGACACACATGAATGCTCACTCCTTAACTCGAACAAGCTAAAGGTATAATATCTAAGAGCAAACCTCACATTTTAGGGGTGGAATTTAAGGGTTTTTGTGCTAGTAATATAAATTCCTATCCATGAGACGCTATTAATACTCGGTTTTCGTCGGTATGTGTCATAAAAAAATTTAAAATTTGGGTCAAAATCACCTATTATGCTATGTTTCGATATATTACCCATCATTTTAAAGAACAAAGCAAATGACAAATGAAAGAATAGTTTCTAAGGCTTATTTTTTCTCCTACATTTAAGTTGAACATTGTCCCCAATGTTCTCTAGAAGTACCCATAAGAACGAATAAAGGGGAAAAAAACAAGGAAAAGAAATTAGTACTCCCCTGGTTTGCTCAATAA
>BQNB010076216.1:0-31221 GCA_026074375.1 Tanacetum coccineum | reverse complement strand
CTTTCATTGTGGTTTATTCCCATTTCTTGAGTTGGTAGTGTGCATGGTGGGTCATGGACTATTCTGTTGGATCATTAATGATAAACAAAACATGAATCGACCCATTTAAAGATATGCAGGTCAAAATAGCCACATTTGCTCATAGTCCTATTGGGAAAATAAGGAAAACGAAAAGCATAGCCAGTGGTAAACTTCCGTTGACCATCTAATGTATAACGATAGCATCTTGACTCATCCATTGAACATCTCATATACAACGACAGCATCTCGACTCATCCGTTAAACATCTCATGTACAACGATAACATCTCGACTTATCCGTTGAACATCTAATGTATAACGATAACATCTTGACTCCTCCGTTGAATATCTCATATACAACGACAATATCTCAACTCCTCTGTTGACCCTCTAATGTATAACTATAACATCTCGACTCATCCGTTGAACATCTCATGCACAACGATAACATCTCGACTCATCTGGTGACCATCTAATGTATAACAATAACATCTAGACTTATCCGTTAAACATCTCATGTACAACGATAGCATCTCGACTCATCAGTTGACCATCTCATGTATAACGATGGCATCTCGACTCCTCCGTTGACCATCTAATGTATAACGATAGCATCTCGACTCATCCATTGAACATCTCACATACAACGACAGTATCTCGACTCATCCGTTAAACATCTCATGTACAACGATAGCATCTCGACTCATTCGTTGAACATCTCATGTACAACGATAGCATCTCGACTCTATTATAATTTCGATATATTATATAACGATATAATATATAACGATATATTATAACGATATATAACGATATCGTTATATATTATAACGATATATTATAATTTCGGTTGCTATTCCGTGTGAAGATTTGCATCGGAATTGCAACAGAACATAAATTATAATTTCTTTTAGGCTTATTTTTTTCGTTACTTTTATGTTGCAAATTTTTATTACTTGCAACGGAAAATAATTTCTTTCAAATTAGCTTTCGAATTTTTTTGCTCTTCCGTTGCTAATTAAATTTGCAACGGACTTGCAACAGAATACAAAATAAATTTGCAACGGAAAATAAATTGTACTTTCTTTTAGACTTATTTTTTTGTCATTCGTTGCGTTTCCATTGCAATTATGAAAATTTGCAACGGAATTGCAACGGAAAATAAATTGTACTTTCTTTTAGACTTATTTTTTTGTCTTTCGTTGCATTTCCGTTGCAATTATGAAAATTTGCAACGGAAAATAAATTGTAATTTCTTTTAGACTTATTTTTTTGTCTTTCGTTGCATTTCTGTTGCAATTATGAAAATTTGCAACGGAATTGCAACGGAAAATAAATTGTAATTTCTTTTAGACTTATTTTTTTGTCTTTCGTTGCATTTCCGTTGCAATTTTGTATTATATGCAACGGATTTGCAACGGACAAAATAACAATATATATAAAAGAAATTAGTTTATATTTTGCAACGGATTTGCAACCATTTTCTTTGTCGATGCAAATTCGGTTGGTAATTCGTTGCATTACGGTTGCAAATTTGCAACAAAAATATACCGTTGCAAACTTTTCGTTGCATTAGCCTGTTTGTGTGGTAGTGTGTCTTAGGTTTTAGGGTGTAGGTTGGATGATGATTAGTTGTAGTAATAGTGTTTTGCTTTTGTGTCTTAGGTTTTAAGGGGGTTTGTATAGGTCGTTTGTCGTAGTGTTATTATGTTTGCTATTGTGTCTTATAGGTCTATCTTTTGTATGAACTATGAAGTGGTAATTTGAAGTCCCTTTTTTGCGTATGTTAGTGTCTCACTTATGAAACTCATTGTTATGCTTATGCTTTATGCTATGTGTGGTTTGTTGTTCAGTACAATATGCCAAATATGAAATTACTTGTACTTGGTTTAGCAAAATTAGTGCTTGAATAGTGGGAAGCAGTCACGCTTGCCTATTAGTTAAGATATTTTTTCTTATAGGGTAGCTTACATACATTAGGAAACTGTTATATAAAAACTATTACATGTCATTTGTCTCGTCTTGTTGCCTTGGTTTTTTGTTTGGAAGCTTGTCTTCTTTGAATAGTTCCTTTTTTACTGATTTCTTCTTACGTTCATCAGCATTTGCGTCGACTTTTAGAATTGGGTGTGCAGACAGCATCGTCATATTACTTTGAGTTAATTGCATAAATCATCCTTGTGGTTTGTTTGTTTAATGAAAATGGTCCATAAACTTTTTTTTTCTGAATCCTCTCCTTATGGTTTTAACCTGTATCGGTTTGAGTTTCATAAGTGAGACACTAACATACGCAAAAAAAGGGACTTCAAATTACCACTTCATAGTTCATACAAAAGATAGACCTATAAGACACAATAGCAAACATAATATAAACACTACGACAAACGACCTATACAAACCCCCTTAAAACCTAAGACACAAAAGCAAAACACTATTACTACAACTAATCATCATCCAACCTACACCCTAAAACCTAAGACACACTACCACAAAACAGGCTAATGCAACGAAAAGTTTGCAACGGTATATTTTTGTTGCAAATTTGCAACAGTAACGCAACAAATTACCAACAGAATTTGCATCGACAAAGAAAATGGTTGCAAATCCGTTGCAAAATATAAACTAATTTCTTTTATATATATTGTTATTTTTTCCGTTGCAAATAATACAAAATTGCAACAGAAATGCAACGAAAGACAAAAAAATAAGTCTAAAAGAAATTACAATTTATTTTCTGTTGCAAATTTTCATAATTGCAACGGAAATGCAACGAAAGACAAAAAAATAAGTCTAAAAGAAATTACAATTTATTTTCCGTTGCAAATTTTCATAATTGCAACGGAAATGCAACGAAAGACAAAAAAATAAGTCTAAAAGAAAGTACAATTTATTTTCCGTTGCAAATCCGTTGCAAATTTTCATAATTGCAACGGAAATGTAACGAAAAACAAAAATATAGAAGAAAAGCGTTTATGATCTAGGTAGTAACAACATTCCGTTCTAACTAGTCTAGTTTCTATTACATTCATAAACAGACACACCCAATTAAAACTAAGTTAAGAGGATTATAGAACCTATATATGTATTTATTATAAACGAGTAGGGTACTCGCGCGTTGCGGTCAACAGACCATTGCGCAACAATCAATTACACACAACACTACACAATCAAGTAGTAGAGTCATCCCGTTTGCATCGCACGGGTCTGAACGCCTCATTAGTATTAAGAGTAAGCACATGCATATGACATGTGTTAGATTGGTAACTATACACACACATAACCATTGTTCAGTGTTATATTTTTGAACTTATTGACACCGAATCGAGTAAAAATGTTTAAAAAAACATTTCTATTACACGGTTCTTGGAAAATAGTTCTCATTCTTAAATTATATGACTAAAAATAATTCTCATTCTTAAATTAAATGTATTAAGAGTAAGCAAATGCATATGACATATGTTAAATATACACACACATAACCATTGTTCAATATTTGTGAACTTATTGACACCGAATCCAGTAAAAGGTTTTTTTAAAACTCGTGTATTACATTACCGTTTGTAATATGGTTTGACTAAAAGGTTTTTTTTTTAAACTCGTGTATTATATTTGCGGTTTCGTCTTTCGACAACGCCGTTCTGTTCAGGTGTTCGAGGTGTAGAAGTTTGATGCTCAATTCCTTCTTCTTTAAAGAATGCATTAAGTGTCTTGTTTAAGAACTCAGTGCCTCTATCAGTGCGAATAGAAATTACAGGGGCTTGAAGATTTCTTTGGATCATCGTGAGAAAGTCTTTTAAAACTTCTAGTGTTTCATCCTTGGAACGTAGAAAAAGGGTCCAAGTATATCTGGAGTAGTCATCGACAATTACCAGAATATATTTCTTCCCATTGATGCTAGCAACCCGCATTGGACCACATAAGTCCATGTGAAGCAAATTCAATCGACCTTTTGAACTTGGAACAGTCTTTGACTTAAATGAACTTTGTTTTGCTTTACTCACTTCACAAGAGGAACATAGTTAATCCTTGACATACTTCAGTTTTGGTAAACCAATCACAACATCTTTCTTTGAAAGCAAGTTGATGTAGTCGAAGTTGAGATGAGAAAGTATTTGATGCCATAACCATGCTTGAGTTGGTGATGCTTTAGCCATGAGACAGATTGGAGTTGATGAAGTTGTTTCTTGAAGAGAAATTATATAGATATCAGTTCCATGATTACCGGTTAGTAAGTCGTTTCCCTGAAGATCTCTAACAAAACACGTAGATTTCCGAAATGCAACCTCCAAATCCGCATCACAGAATTGACCAACTGAGAAAAGATTATGATTGAGACCTTCGACGTAGTAAACCCTGTTGATCGTGATATTTCCTTGAACCAAATCTCCATAACCAAGAATTGGAGCAAATTGATCATTGCCAAAATGAACGGTACCTAAATATTTTTCAACAAAATTGCACAGCAGTGATAGATTGCCCGTCATGTGCTTTGTGCATCCCGAGTCAACAATGAATTGCATGAGTTTTACAATCTGCAAGAGAATTAGAGGACAATGGAATACATGACAAATTGGATCCTAAAGTGTTTGTGAGTTTTAAGACATTAGTTATCCTAGATACATTATCTATGGCAAAACTAACATTCTTAGTCACACTTTCATTCCTAACTTTAGGTACCCATTTCTTTTTTGTCATAGGAACCCATGTATATGCTGATGGTCATTGTTGTGCTATCCACCATTTCCACGCCTTACTAGTTCTCTTATAAAGCATCCTATAGTAACTCTTAGAATTTGTGGTAGTTTTTGGAGAAAATTCTGATTGCAACTGTTTATTCTTATGTGTGTTGCAACAAATTTGTCGCTTGACTTTTGGGATTCTAGTACTATACACTACATTTAGACTTCTTAGTTCTAGCATTCACTCAATCAAAACTTAGAAACATAAGCATCATGATTCGAATAAACACACATTTTCACAAGTAGCACAAACATCATAAACATTCGAAGTTCTGGAAATTTAAACTGCCACATTACAACGGCAGTTACAACTTTGATGATTAGAAATACTTAGTAAATCCTGGGGTGTTCTTCTACTCAGTCTTCTTCAACTTCACATGACTAAGATTTGGCAAGACCTTATCTTTCATTTGATTGCTCCTAGGTCAGTGGTCTACTAACATGAGTTGCATGTAAAGCTACTCCTTAGATGTCGACTCACAAAAAGGGATTCGTAATTCCTTAGAAGTCTGATTCAACTGTGGGTGCTCTAGTTTATGTTTGTACTACTGCAATTCGATACATGTCTGGTTTTTATCACATTGTGTTCTAACAGCTGCGTTGCTATTTGAGACAAACTTTTGTGGAGTGCCTGGTTTTGATAAACACCGGACTCATATAGTTTTTGAAATTGACTTTTTTCTTGCAAAATGTTGTCTCTCAAGAGAATCTGAAAAAGGAGCCAGTTTTCCTAAAATTGATGGTTTTGGAATCCTTTGAGCATTGGGTTGTCGAACAACAAATGGTTTATCAAACTTAATGTCCACAGATTTTCCTTTGCATTTTTCAATGAGTTTCTTTAACTCGCTTATTGCAATGTTCTTGTCTTGCAATTGAGCTTTTAAATCTTGTATTTTAAAGTATTGTTCACGTTCCTTTCGAAATACATTTGACGCTTTTTCTTTGCAAACTGTGTCATTTTTCAGTTGTTCTTGACATTGTTGTAAAGCGATTTCAAGAGAAATTGAGTGTTTTTCAAATTTATGCAAATACTCTGTAAAACTCATGTAAATCTCTTACTTACAAATTTAGTTTGTTCAGAAAGCAATTGTTTAAGACAATCACAGCTTCCTGACTTTTTTATTTTTGTTTTAAATGAAGATATAAGCAATGTAATTCATGTGATCTATCTAAATCAGATGAAGATTGCAAATAAGAACACATAACATCTTTTAGACACACATTCTTGCGAAAAGCATATCATACATGTTGGAAAAATTTCTGCCTTATCATATTCAATTTTCATAAATTTCATCGTATCAAGAGATTCAAACGTAACTTTAAATCCGAATGCATTTCTGCTAAGTTCATTGTACAAATGCGAAACTATCATTCTGAGTCTTAAGGCAATAGCATCAAACATGTCTTAACTAAGATTCCAATCCTTGAGCATTTAGGTTACGTAAGAGAAGACGGTCCCCCCCTTTTATTTTTGGAAATGTTTTACCCAATGTCTTGATCGACAATAGTCATCGATGATTAATGTTATTCGTCATGACATTATATGCTTGTCTGCTTTTGCTTATTGATTTTGACACTGGTAAGGAATCTATGTTTTTGAAAATATTTGGTTTTGTTTTCACAAATGATTTTCGCCACATTTTCTTTCTTATTTCATTTGTCTGTACGAACTGAATTTCATAATGCTGAGTCGGGGGTTTAAATATTTCATAAAGACTATTTAACTTTGTGTAGTCAAAAGGTTTCACTAAGTCTTTATTCAATTTTGATCGACTCTAGTTATCAAGAGTCCGAGGGGTCACCTTCCCTATCGAAGTAATAAGTCTGATTACAAGGATCAGATTGGTCATGTGGGATCGCATACAAACATGGTATCTCATTTTGAGCCTTTTTGAGGTACATTGGATTGGCAAAGGTAGGTCTTCCATTAAATGTAGGGCATTTGGGTGCTAACATATGAATGGTTTCGATTGATTGACTCCTTTTGTAAACAATTTCATTCAAAAACTTTAATTGGTTTTCCATTGAAATCATTTTGTCAATATCTTTTTCTTCCTTAAGCTTCAAATCTGTTATGACCTTTGTTTTCTCTTTGAAAAGACCTTCGTAATGTGACTTTGTTAAAAGACTCTGTTTGACTAACTCATCGTGTTTCTTTTTGACAACAGAAATTTTGTAGGCTTTAACTTTTAAACCTTCTTTTATGTCAATTTCTTTTTGAGCTAATAGTCCTAGAGTTTCATTTAACTTACGTTCATGTTTGTGATAGTCAACTGTACGATCATTAAAGGCCTTGTACCTCTCAAACTCAGTCTGTTTATTTTGAAGTGCAACTAAGCAAATATCCCGAATACTATTAGATTCCCCTAGAGTTCTACTAGTTTCCGCAAGAATAGATTTGCACTCAGTTAATTCTTGAGTCAATGTTGCATTTGCTTTCTTTAATTGCTTTTGAATCTTTTTATTTTCATCGATGTCAAGTTTTAAATTAGCAATTAAATTAGCAAGTGCAACACGCTCATCATCACATTCTACATCATTTTGGTCATCCTGAATATCATTATCACACATATCCGGTGAGTCAGGAAGGACATTATTTTCACCCGTTTCCACTGCACATGTGTTACTAATGGATTCAGATTGCTCAAAATGTTGTATGTCATTGGCAAACACATTATCGTCAGTATCGTATTGTACCTGTTCCAATGGCTCAGCGTCAGTGCCTGAGTCTGCATTAGGAACCTCTTGGATCTTTGCCATGTAACTGTAATGTGCTTCCAACTCTTGTTCATCAATTTCTTCATCCGTGTCTGCTAGCTAATCAGATTGCTCTGCTTGAAGTTGGACACCTTTCTCAGCTTGTTTACACAGCAACATTTTTTCCTTGTGATATGTAAAGTCTTTAACCCGTTTTGGCTTTCTGCATTCCTTAGCATAATGACCAAATTCCTTGCAGTTAAAACACTATATCCCAGACTGTTGCACTACTTGACCACCTACAGTTTCTCTAGCCCCAGCAACATTTACTGCCCTCTGATTCCCAAACTGTCCAGTCTGATTGTCATTCTTGTACCTTGGAGTAGTATCCACATTCTTGTTTCTGGTGTTTGAGGAAGTTCTGAGGTTGTTGTTGGTAGGTTTGTAGATTTTCTTAAAGTACTTTGCAATGAGAGCCAAATTTTTCTGCATGTCTTTATCCCTCTGAGCTTGTTCAGGATCACTGTCTTCTTCAGAAGCTGACTCAGATGGTGGTGTGATTGGTTTGGCTATCTCTTTGCCTTTGTATCTTGTAGTTGCATGAGATCTGGTTGGAAGTGAAGCTTTTGATGTTGGTGCATATGATTTGTGAGACTTTGATGGATTGGATAATAGGGTGAAGTTTCCTTGAAGTGTTTGAGTAGTAGGCAACATATGCTAATGGTAGTATTCTGGCCATTCTATCGGAGAGCACGGAAGTTTCATTAACTTCCCTTTTGGTATTGTTTCAGAATGTCAAAGGATGTGATATAAACTTCATCCAACTTGTGTGTTGCTGACAATTATGTTACAAGTCCTTTGACCATGTCTTGTTGAAGTTAGTTGTAAAAATAGAAAACTGACTTGCATTCGTTGCAACTGTCAAATTGTTTCTGGTCATTTTATTCATCATCTTGTAGAACCTTGAGTAGTAAGACTCAAATGTTTTCATCCATCGTAGATATTAATTGACCAAGACACCCAAAATTAATTGGGTCTTTACATCTTAAATATTGATGATTCACCTTGTTGTAGCCTTTCGATGGCTTCCCACATTTCTTGAGCTGTCTGACATGCATCAACAGTTGAGTATATTTCATCTCCAATTCTAGTTAATATCAAATGAATCGCTTCTTTTTTTTATTCAAAATGAGCAGCTTATTAAACCACAAAACAAACACAATCTACCCGAGGCTCTTGATACCAAATGTCGTAAGTAAGAAAATCACTTCACTTTATAATTAAGAACAAGAAATTAAGCTTAGGAGATGAGAAGATTTGTAGAGAGAGAAAGTGAGAGAAAAACTAGAGAGTGAAACTAGAAAATGGGAGAGTTTACTTGCAAATTGAAATCCTTACAAATGAACCAACCACCTCACCTTCCTAGGTGAGGTGTATTTAGACCTAAACTAAAAGGCTTGCATGCCTTTAGTATTTCTACGGGTCGGGCTCTGGTTTACTTGGGCTTTCGCCCGATACACGTGACCGGTTAGCTTACATTTAAGAGCCCGTTTACCCGTCTAGCCTATTACAACGTATATTAATTAATGACCGAGACATAATATAACTAATGAACGAATTTTCATTGTTCGACTCAATATTTTGAGGCTAACATACACCTATGATTACCAATCAGAAATTATTTATGAAGACTAAAGCCAAACTTGCTAATAAAGATAGGTATCAACGAATGGTAGGGAAGCTAATATATCTATCTCATACTCGTCCAGATATAGCATATGCTGTTGGAGTGGTGAGTCAGTTCATGCACCAACCCCAGGCACATGCATGCAGTTCTAAGAATTGTCAGATATCTAAAGGGAACCACCGGTCATGGAGTACTGTTCAAAACAAATGGTCATTTAAATATCCAGATATTTACCGATGTTGATTGGGCTGGAGACAAAGGAAATAGATGATCAACTTCAGGATATTTCTCCTTGGTTGGAGGTAATCTTGTCACATGGAAAAGTAAAAAGCAAAAAGTCGTTTCCTTATCAAGTGTTGAGGCTGAATTCAGAGGTATTGCTAAAGGATTGGCAGAAGCATTATGGATAAGAAAACTTGTGTCTGAGATAAGGTTCCCTCCGAAAGAGAGCATTCGGATCATGAGTGATAACAAAGCTGCTATCCAAATCTCAGAAAATCCTGTGCAACATGACAGAACTAAACATGTAGAAGTTGGTCGACATTTCATCAAAGAGAAACTTGAAGCTGGGATTATTAAATTACCGTTTGTCAAATCTAAAGATCAACTTGTAGATATCCTGACAAAAGCAGTGGGAATGGTCATACTCCACAAATGTCTAAACAAGTTGAATTTTGGTGATCCCACTATTCAACTTGAGGGGGAGTGTTAGAAAGGATAAGGTTTGAGGGATCAGCA
The DNA here is from genome assembly GCA_026074375.1 of Tanacetum coccineum. NCBI lineage: Eukaryota > Viridiplantae > Streptophyta > Magnoliopsida > Asterales > Asteraceae > Tanacetum > Tanacetum coccineum. The sequence continues at coordinate 21,340 of BQNB010076216.1, read as the reverse complement.
AATATCATTTCCCGGTTTAGAAGATCACGTCTTGAGCCTCAATTCACGGATCAAATTGATTGACATTGATTTTGTTTCCTTATTTAGCTCTTAGACTCATTTATAAATAATGATAATGAGGTTATTGTAAAAATATCAATCTAAATACCAACGTTTAAAGCCCTCTGTATGTTAACATTTATACGTTATTGTATAAAAACGGACAAAAAAGTATAAAAAACCGTAAGAAAGTGTATGAAAACGTACAAAAACGTATAAAAATGAAAACATATAAAAATGGATGAAAACGTATAATAACTTCCAAAAATGTACAAAAACGTAAAAAAGTACAAAAATACAAAAACATATAATAACGTCCAAAACCGTACAAAGATGTATAAAAACGGATGAAAACGTAAGAAATATACAAAATGGACTAAAATGTATAAAAACAAATGTAAATGTAAAAAACGGATGAAAACGTATAATAACGTCCACAAATGTACAAAATGGGCAAAAATGTATAACAACATACAACAACGTATGAAAACGTGCAAAAACTTATAAAAACAGACGAAAACATACATAGACGGATGAAAACGTATAATAACGTCCAAAATCGTACAAAAACGTATAAAATCGGATAAAACGGATGAAACCGTACAAAAACATATAAAATCGGATAAAACGGATGAAACATGAGCATGTAAAAGTAAATATTAATTACTCAAGCACCAAAATGTCCACCTAAGCACCAAAATATCCACCTAGCCAACATCCTGTTGAGTGAGTCGTGTTTTTCTTCAAGTAGACATTTTGGGGCTTATATGGATATTTTGGTGCTTATGTGGACATTTTGGTGCTTATGTAATTAATATTTACTTTTACGTTCTTCCGTTTTATCCGATTTTATATGTTTTTGTACGTTTTGAACATTATTATACGTTTTCATCCGTTTATGTATGTTTTCGTCTGTTTTTATACGTTTTTGCAAAATCGGGAAAATTTGAAAGTACGTGACTATTGCATAGCTTTTACTCTATGCAAAAAGTAATAAAACAAAACTATTAGGGATTACGTTTTCTTAACTATGTGATTTGTTATGGAAGACAATTAGTTTAGAATTGAAAGGGTATCATATACAAAAAGTAATAAAACAAAACTATTAGGGGTTACGTTTTCTTAACTATGTGATTCTTTATGGAAGACGATTAGTTTACAATTGAAAGAGTATCATAGTTGCGATTACTATTGATATTTTTGAATTCTATCATTTATTTGTCCGTCAAAACATGTGTTTGGTAAATAGTTGTGTTTTTCTGTAAAAACGTTTGAAAACGTAGTTATATAGTTGAAATAATAATGCTTAAAAGAGCTCTTTAATACTCAAGACTCCTAAATATTAATTCATGAGGCGTTAAAAATGAACATTTCAAAAAAAAGATAAAGCTACTTTTTGTTTGTTAATCAACCTAAGTTTGAAAATAAGCCAACAAAAGAAAGCATGTGTATTAGCCGAAACCACATAAGCTAATAAGCTCAAAAATAAGCTAAAACAAACAATCCCTTTGAGTGGCTCATTTTTTGTGTAGCTTGAATTCTTGTAAATAAATATTTTTTTTTATTCGTTGAGTATTAAGCTGTTGCTCAAAATTTGTATCGAAAGGCATGCCAGCAATTCAGCAAACATCAAAACGAAAACAAACATCTCAAGCAGATGACAGTCAAAAGAACATTTGATGCATCACATTAAGACATCACATACGTAATTATGATCTAAAATAACAATAACTACAACATTGAGACTTGATGGTTTGCACTGAACTTATTTTTGTTCCCTTAAAATACAACAAACCAAGGTGGCAAGTTTAAACCAACATTATAACAAAGTGGGATACTTAGCATCGAGAAAGTCCCTCAGAGTCTTGGCGGATTTCTGACCACCCATTAGTTCAGTGAGTTTTTCCAACGGAAGAAGGGCAAGATCAGCCAAACTGCCGCACCCATCCATTATGGCCCTGTAGTTGGAATCGGTCACCCCTGGCAGCCGCCTTAAGAACTCAACGGCCGATGTATTGTAATTCTCAGCTCTGTAATAATAACCAAATGTTTAAATGATTAGTGCTGTTTTTACAATGTATAGTCAGAACAGTATTTTCATATTACTCCCACCAACACTTAAATATTTAATTTAAGTCATAATAAAACACTAACGGGATTGGCTTAATTATAAACTAGCCAAGGGCGCAAGTTTGAGCCATTTTATAGAATTTGGACAAGACTAACCATTACCCAACCTTTATACCCATATTTGCTAGAAATAAAATATAGCATACCCTTCTACAACACCTTCTTCTGAAGGTACTCCAACTCTGGTGGCCTTAGCTTCATCAGGTTCATCTTGATTCATTTTCAAAGAAGCAAATATTTCTGCAGTTGCATGCAAGCTACGGGACCACACAATTCTCAAACGAGGAAAATGTAGAGCGAGCAAAGATATCTTTGATATAATATTATAGGGTGTGACATCATCACTAATCTCACTTGTTGACTGCAAGATTTACCAATGTATTACAACAAACATATAAGAAAACCATGCATCCCTCTTCATAATCTGTTGAAGGGATTCGCATTTACCTGAAATGAGAAACTCTTGTCTTGTGAAAACTCGATTAAAAGAACAGGTATTTGGTAGTAACGTGACATCATTTCAACTTGGTGGTAAAGACGACCTGATGCAAAGCTATTAAAAAGATCTTGTATGCTCTTTCTCTCCACACATATCGTTGGTGACAAAATGTAATCTCCAACTTCTAGAGTTACTTTATGATGTTCATGCCCTTTTGATGCAGCACGTTTGGAAGACTGCTCATAAACTCCCTCATATCAACTATGACCTGTAACCAACAATTCAAGGGCAAAAATAAAGTTTTTAGCATTTTGAATATTTAAACTAGCAACAAAAGTAAAGTCAGCATAGGATTAAGATTGCATACTTGCGTCTCTTTGCTAGCTTCCTTCTGTCCACCTGCCTTTCTAGTCACCATATTTAGTTTTGATGGAGATTCTGTCTCACTAGCAGAATTTCGACTAAGACCATGAGCGACCTGATATAATTTTTTACGAATTAGTAAACAGCTTTGAAAAATATAAACACAAAAGTTTACAAAGACTAAAGCACATGGGCAGAATTTAAACAAACCTGATCAACTGGCAGTATCATCATTGATTTTTGCCTTATGAGGGATTCAAATGCTCCATTTTCACGGCGTATACTAGCCTCAAACTTCTGTACTTCTGTAGAATCTTCATAAAATAGAAAATATACTTTCACCTTTTTTGAAGGATTTTCAGCTTTATATACTTCTATTTCTCGTACAAAAGCAATGTCAGGATGGTAAACAACAATTGCAGATGGCTTCAAAATGTCAAGCACTTTTTGACCACTTTCATATGCATAGAAGTGCACCGGAGGAATCCATTTATCACTTCCAGATGTATCCACATGCTTCTTGAGAAAACTGGCACCACTAGTTGTGTTCTCATTGGCCGGTATTATTTCAACTTCTTTGTCTTCATTAGCAGAGGAGGGTCCAGGTTCATTAATCAAAGCTGCCTCCTTTTTATTTTCATCGTCTTTTTTAATGGAAACGTTTCTAGACGATCTTGTGTTCTTGCCTCTTGACTTTCCTTTTCCTCGTCCTTTAGTGGTTACACAATTTTGAGGATCATCAACTATTTCAATTCCTTTTTGGGCTTGTTTGCTTATTTCGGTTGCCGCTGCTAAGAGTGCATCATGTTCTTGTGTTATTATGCTAGTACTACCTTCTACTCCCTTGCTAGGCGTCGTAGGGACCTCTCCGTCAAGAACTCCAAATCCTTTATGTTTTTGGTTTTGGGTTTTGTTCTTGTTACGTTTTGGTAAGGCATGCAACTGCACCTTGCTCAGCAAGTATTTCTCCCATTCCCCTCGCATGACCTTAATAAATGGCAAGAAAACATACAATAAGCAGATTTAAAAAGCAAGTTACAAAATACATGTAATAAGTAATAACTGATTTCCTTGTGGACAATGTATCAAAATTTGAGAATCACCTTATTTGGGCTGCTCTTTATACACACTCTTCAAGCTGCACGCAAGAGTGTTCATCTTTGCATGCAACTAAAACAATGCTATTATCATCCTGAAAACTTTCGGTAACACATTCATCAGCTGATGTAGCTTGCTTCTGCCTTTCCGCTTCTATTTCTTCAAGAATTTCCTGTTTAGGCAAAGCAAAAAGTAAACATAAGACTGACTAGTCAACCTATAGCCATTAAACAGACATTAGACAGATCAAAAGTTGGATTTTTGTAGCTATTAAGCAGACATTAGATAACTCAAAAGTGGGACTCACTCACTCACACGCAAGACCTTCCACTTTGGTGCCTCCACCAAGACTTCCTCCAAAACTACTTTACCATTGGTGTTCGTCGCCTGGGAATCTACATCAAAACAGAGAAAAATGTTACACCTACATGAAAATAATAAGAATCAGAAATTATGCTAAAATGCGAAAATATTACTAAATTTTGGACACTTCAGAATGAGGGATGGGAACTTATAACACGTAATATATAGATATTCACATCACTAACATTTAAAAACTGAACACAAGATCCTCACCTTCTTTATCCTTGTTATTAAAATCCAACTTCCTCTTTTTGGATTTCACGCTCTTAGTTGGGGTAGTTAAAGTTTCACCATTTGACCTCCCAAAGTGATAAACCCGTTTTTTTGCGTACTCAAAGATCTTATAACTGGACTCTGCAAATATCCATACAGAGCGAAAACTCTCCGACGCTCTCAATGAATCCAGATACTTTAAATAAGTCACTGCATCATACCTGAACCAAAATAAGAATATCAGCAAGTCAAAACGCTGTCACGTAACCTATGATTGTAAATGTTTCAATCCGCAATACTAAAAGGACAGTTAGCTGAGCCAACTGACGTGCTGTCTCCTTTATCTATTAAGACAAAGGCTACTTAAAATGTTGACATCAATAGCATCATAATATAAATATGTCTTGAGTAATACCTAACAAGATATTCCAACAACTTCCGTAAGGTTCTTAGATCAGAGACAAGCTGCTTAGTTTTCTTCCCCAACGTATGCCAAATTGGATCCAACTGCCGCTTCACAATCTCATCAAATGACTTAAACAAGCCATTCTCCACAGTTAAATCCTCCACATCAACCTTATTAGTCTTCCTCATTTCCTTTAAGCAAGCATCCATCACCTCAATAACAGCTTTCTGAATCCCCAACATGTAAGCAGACATGGGAACTCTGATATCCACTACCTCTGGTGGATCCCTCTCTAGGTCTTCTGATACATATACCTGAAATAGTATCAAAAAGTTTCAAGCCACAATTTTCACTTAAAAGAGAAGAGTCTATATCCCCAAATTATGCAAGACTTCGAAAATTCTATATCATTTCAGTTTCTTCATGCATAGTTTATTAAACATACAGTCAGTTAATATCATTTACAGAGCTAATGTCACGTAATGCATTTAGGTTGGTGCTCCCTCCCGACAGTGGACGGATAAACTAGCTGGTAAGAATGATGATTTAGCAAGCTACCTCATCAAAGGAAATGTTCTAGTTTGTAAATTTTACTTTTTTTTGTGGGTAACCATGGTTTCCAACCTTTTGGCCGACTAATCTACGGGGTTTCAGGAGGTTGGCGTGGCCACTTCAGGGTTGTTTGCAAGGAAGGAATTGAACCTGAGACCTCATGTTATCAAACTAACGAATTAGCCTAATACAGATACGTATAATTACCATTCCCATTACTGACAGGCGTGATACAGCTTTTGCAAGCCAGCAACTCATTGGAAGAAATAATACGCCACATAAACATAAAGCATGTCATCAGTTATCAAAAAGTATTATTATCAGTTCAAGAAATATCCGCTACAACCAGAGGTGGAGACAGGAGGAGGCAGGGTGGGCACGTGCCCCCTAGCAAAAAACTGTAGTGTAAATTTTTTAAAAATATCGGGATATTTTTGTAATTTGCTCCACTAACGGACCAATTTGTAGTGTAGTTTCTATAAATTATCAAAGTTTGTCCCTGGACCATAAGTTTCTGGTTCTGCCACGGGCTACAACTAACATAAACTTAATCTATAATAAACATCACATTTACTAATCCAAACGCTTTTATAAAACAAACAGGTATCAAAAAGTATTATCATCTACGGGTTCGAATACCTGAAACCTAGGCCACAAATGCAACTTCCTCAAAAACAAAGACTTTAAAACCCTCTCGGCTTTCGCGAAACCGCTCACCATCGCATGCGGCCTATTCGAAAACGCCCAAACAGATATCTCCCTATTCCCAGCCCTAATCAACCTGACAATAAAAACATCCGTACACGTCTCATTCAACGAATGCGCATTCATCACCACAAGTCCTTTAACTCCACTCACAGGCAACCTTTTCGTCAACAAATCCACAATCAGAATCCTTGCCGTGATGAAAAACACTCCGCCTGACGCGTACAGGCTCACGCGCTGGGTTGCTGGTAAGTCTGAGGTGATTTCTAAGATGTTAGTGTTAGGGTTAGGGTTTGAGAGATTGATGGAGTGTTTTTGGGAAGGGGTGGAGGAGAGGATTAAGAGGGTGCCGGTGGGTGGGTGGTGGAGAGTGGTGAGTTTGGCGATGAGGGTGTGGAGGTTTAGGCCGGCGGAGAGGATGACTAGGCCGCCGCCGCCGGCGGTTGGGTCTTCCAGGAGGTCGGAGATTATGTGGTCGTGAAACTGGACCATTTTTTGGGGTTATGTTGGAACGTTGAAATGAAAGGTCTCTATTTATACGGTTAGGTGTGTTGGGTACTTTAGGTCCGGGCATAAGACCCGTGAAATTCACGAATATTTTTAAGAAACTTTATAAAATACTATAGTTAATAACACTTGTGTGTTACATAGTTAGACGATAGGAAGAACCACATTAGTATGAAAAATTCTTATATCAAAACAATAGGCAAATAACCAAAAAAGAACATAAAGTTCCATAAAGATGTTAGCATATTAGATTATAAGTGGTCCACGAGCCTATTTACCTTTTAGAGTTTACCCTTTGTTTGTATAATATATATTTGGTTATGTCACTTTGTCACGACTTTGAGGGATTGCGAGGTTCAATTCTGTGTCGTGATCCCTTACCATTTATTGATTATGTTGTGAGTGAACTACATGCAGAATGAAGAGATTCGTTTGAAATCTCATGAAGATAAGATGATTGTTGGGCCTTCTGTTTTTGTTTCTACACACCCTACCACGACATCTATCGGCATTCAAAATAGGCTTCACTATAAGGTTGCTATTGATGAGTGTGCTTATTGCAAACAAAAAGGTCATTGTAAATCTCAGTGTGCGAATTTTCCCAAGAGGAAACCGCATACATCTCAACCTTCACATAATCGACAACCATAACAACAACGACCATCTCAGCTTGATAATGGTGTTTTTGCACCTTCTTTGGATCCATCTCTGGTCGAGCAATTTGAGAAGTTCGTGGCCTTCCAACCTCAGTAGTCATTAGTATAAAAAAAGTGAATCCCAAAAGGTATTATTTTGCTTTAAATATGCATGTTGCTTGCTTTCTAATTCTGATTATTGATAGTTAACAAATATTTCGTTTGTTAGCGTGATAGTTAAAATTTTAAAGAAGTAATATGTTCAAGAATGTATTTGTCTTCGGTTGGATTAGTTATTTTTTTTCGCAAAAGTGACAATATATTGATAAGGATATCAAAAAGATCCCAAAACGATAATACACATGATGAAACATTTTTTTTGGGTTGGATTAGTTGTTATTATAGATGAACTTTATATCTACTTTATGAAGTAATTTTTTTATTAATATAAATTATACAAAGATATGTTGTTAACCACTTCAGGTAGGATTTTTTTCGTTGTTTATTTAACTTTTGAAGCAAGTCGTTGTAAGAAATGTTAAGGTACTTATGCTTTGTTTTTCATCTTGTGAAGAAAACTTAATTTCAAGATAAATGAAAATACTTTGTTTAAGATCACTTCATATTACAAAGTTGAAGAGTTGTGCATAACCACCCATTCAGCCCCTTAATTGATGTCTCTTTTTTTAGTTTCAAGATTAATGATATCGACACAATTGATCACCACTTTCGGCAATAGTTAAGGTACCACCACCCTTCTTCCTCTTAGACGATAAAAACAATTACAAAAGCGATGGACACAACACCCTACAATGGTATTGTTACATAACACGGTAAGTACACATATTAACGTTAGATGCTTCTATGTTACCAAAACATCAAAAAGGGGAAAAGTGTTTACTATATATAGACATGTATTATAGTAAGATTGATGTACCTAGGAATGTCCAAAAGCTCGTCGATGTTATTGTATGGTGAACTCTTTATGAGTCAAGTAAGTACTTTAAGGAGGTAGATATCTTAGAAACTGTGTTAGCAAATTGATCCTTACCCGCCTTGGACATCAAACTACATTCTTGAAATAGAGGATTAAAACATTAGTTGTATGAGTTGTAAACACTACACATTGTAGCCTTTAGATTATTTACATGCACAAATATAGTTATACCTCTTTCTAATTGCCTAAATGTCATCCAAGTCGTTGTTCAATATGCTTTCCTAACGTGGTACCTTGGAAACCGTTTTGAACCGCCATTGAACCTATAAGTTAGTGATAACATAAGTTTAAAAAAAGGATATATAGTTTTAAAATGTATCTATCTTGACACAAAATTCTTTTGTATGTACTTAACTTTTTTCCCATTCTGTGTATTCAACTTTTAAAACCACCTTTTGTATGTACCATTGAAATTGCAATATATTGCAATACAACATATTTCGTAATACATTGATAGGCTATAACAATACATATAAAAGGTGATTTTGAAAGTTGATACGCACAATAGAAAAAAAGTAGAGTACACACATAAGAATTTTATTTCAAGTTAAATACATTTTTAAACTAGTATCCCTTTAAAAAAATTCCGATCAAATATGTAAACAAATTAACCTAAATATTACCAGTTCATTTCTTCATTCGAGCGAACTAAATTACAACTATTAGTTGACCAACATCTTCACATGATTTCAAGAAATCAAATATATTATCCCCAAATGAACCCATAGCATACATTTAAGTTGTGTGCCTCTAATAAGACATACTTCACTAAAAAGTTTCAAATCATAACTAAGCGCGTGTAAAAAAACTTGTACTGGTAGCTCAAAAGCTATAATCGAGCTAGATATAAACTTTGAGTTTTCTCCCATGCCAATAATATGTGCATGTAACCTGAAACGCCCATTTTTTTTAACATGAACTTGTGAAAACTTATTTCATTTATAACATATAACATGTCTGGAATCTCTATACGTTAATAAAATAAACGGAAGCGTAACTTTTACATGTAAACGGGCTTATTCCAAACGCCCCTTTTAAAAATTATAACTATGAAAAGTACATGACTTTTACTATAAGAACTTGTTATTAGTAATGACTTGTTTTGGGGCATTCCAAACTGATAACAAATGATGGAAAATAGAAGCTTGTTACCTAAATCACGAGCCGCACCATTTTAACCCATTACGCCTCAACTAACACATAGCTTGGTCTCATCTTACCAAACCTGCAAAACATGAAACTGAGAACGGTAAGTCTATAAGACTTAGTGAGATAACGGAAACTAATCTGAATCATAAGCTGAAATATGAGTTGAACATCAGCATGATGTTTTCTGCATAAGTCCTGTGTCCATCCTGAGAGACTTTGATACATGGCTACAAGCATATATTTGGAGTCTAACTGATTTTAACTTATTACTAGGTGTGAATTCGTAAGTATCTGTACTCGCTAAGTGTTTATAGTACATTCCTCTGAGGCTATTTCTAAACTGGCGACTGACTGAGTAATAAAGCTATCTATAAACTGATTTCTAACTAATAATAATCCAGTAATCATTAACTGTATGAAAGCTACATATAGTACTGTTTTGTAAAGCTGAGTTCTAATACTAGCAGTCTAACTGATATTAAAGTTATGTCTTAAACTTACTACTGAAACTGCATGCATAAAGCATGATACTAAATAAGTACCTATCATACTATTTCGACTACCTGAACATATTACTATAAGTACATAAGCATGATATTGATTGGGTGCATGAGCTACATAAAGCACAATACTAACTGACTACATTGAGTGCATAAGGCAATAGACTGTCTGAATACATATAAAACACTGGCTGAGCGCATAAGCACAATACTGAGCGCGTAAAGCACATACTGGCTGAGTGCGTAAAGCATATACTGGTTGAGTGCGTAAAGCACTTACTGGCTGAGTGCGTAAAGCACATACTGGCTGAGTGCGTAAAGCACTTACTGGCCGAGTGCGTAAAGCACATACTGAGTAAGCACATAACTGATTGAGTGCGTCTGACTGAATGCATAAAGCATTTATCCCCATTCAGGACTGATTAATGTGCTTAAAGCACTATTATTCCACACAGGATTGACTGAGACTAAGTTTATTACTAAACTGTTCTAAGTTCGAAACTGTTCACGCGTAATATTCATATATAAATTAAGGCTAAGTTGAATATGACCTAACTAGTCGCCATAAAACTAAATATTACCCAATGGTCAACATATATTGAATATGAACCAACGGTTCGTCATGATAATAAATATGACCCAACGGGTCGCCATAATACTAAATATGACACAACGGTCAACACATACTGAATACGAGACAACGGATCACCATAATATTAAATATAACCCAACAGTCAACATATACTGAATACGACACAACGGGTCGCCATAATATTAAATATAACCCAACGGTCAACGTATATTGAATACGACACAACGGGTCGCCATAATATTAAATATAACCCAACGGTCAACATATACTGAATACGACACAACGGGTCGCCATAATATTAAATATGACACAACTATGAACATATACTGAATACGACACAACGGGTCGCCAAAATATTAAATATGGCCCAACGACAACAACGGGTCGCCATAATATTAAATATGACCCAACGGGTCAACATATACTTGACTTGCATAATTGACCATTAAGGTCACATGAATTCTTGAGATATGACAAGGCATATATATATTAAACAAGTTTAATCTAATAAACATGTTAACTGTAAATTCGTTACTCACCTTAGTCCAAACTTATGCAAACTTAAATAGACGCTAATCTTGAACACCTAAAAATTTACACCATATGTTCCACAATCAATTCATGAACATGCTAGCTAGTCATTAACATGGTTATAATTATATAACTATGTCAGACTTGGCCAGTTATCTTGGCTCATAATTTATAAACCAACTCTTTACCCTTTTTACTAAACATTTATTTAGGCATTCTAACAAACACATTAACTACACAAAACTTGTTTTAACTATATATTCTTCTTTTGTATAAAGCTTATACATAGCTTAAAGATTGTAACTATATATAAAACATAGTCACAGATTCCAAAATCCATATATATAACTAAAACATGTGCGCCACTTGATTTAAACAAAACTCATTTAGAACATCTAGATGTTCTTTACTAGTAACATTAAAAATCATAGTAGCAAATATAATACCTTCAGTAGTTCAAAGTAGGGAAAGTTCTAATACTGCCTAACACTAATTATTGCTCTCTCTTTCTTTTAATTTCATCAAACATGTAAACGCGACCAAAAGGCACTTTTATTCGAGAGCACTTACAAAGGCTGTCTTATCTTCTAACCCACACACATAGCTACTATAACTTTTATAAGACTTATCTTGATAAAACTTAAAAGTGATGAAGCATACACACACCTTCTGTCGTGGTGTTATCTGTTATTGCCAGGGAGTGAGTATAAGTCAACATTTGACTTCATTAGCTTAAAACTAAAGTAGTTAGCAAATAATCATGTTAAGCCCCTCAAGATACACTAGTTAACATATTAAGCTAGTTGATATTTGGGGGTAAACACAACTTATCAAATACTTTCATAATCGTTATTTAGCATTTAGCGTTACTTTACCTGTCAAATAACATTATATAAAAATCGGGATGTTACAACTCTCACCCACTTAAACTATTTGTGTCCTCGCGAATTATACTTGGGGTGACTATACTGACTAATGTTAAGTCTCCCCCACTTAAACTTATATCAGGTGTGTATTCTTATATAAAACTGATATTCCACTAATAAGTATCATATTAGATTTCATATCGTCTATATTAATGTTGTAAGACCTTTCTGAGCTTACATGGCTTTGTTCATTCTGAGTCTTAAATCTAGAATTCTAAAAACTCATTACAAGTCATCTGTTATTATCCTTATAATTTTAAGGCATTCTAAACTCTTTTCTGGTTCGGTAGGTTCATTAACCTTTCTATTTCTGCTAGTAAGTACTAGATCTGTCTATCTGCTCTCAAAAAATCTCCTTAATCTCAGGACGCACATCTGAATTGCTTACTAATTCTGCTAAGTTAATATGATGCCTAACATTTCTAATTTGAATCAGAACTGTTCTGTTTCTGCTAATCTATGTTATATTTATTAATTAATAAATAGTTTTTATGCTCAATATTCTGAAATATTTCATGATTTATATATTTATTTTCATCTAATTATGGAAATTTTTTTAATTTTTTTCTTATGGAAGACCGGATTAATCCGATGGTCGAACCGGTAACTCGGTGACTTGATAACTCGACCGAATCGATTAGTGACTGGTTTTTAAAAAATGGGTAAAAACTCAACTGAAAAAGTCAAAACCCCCAAAAATAGTTTGAATCAATGTAACGCTGCATTGACCAAACCTGCATGCTGGTATCTTGTCCAAAAATAAGAATAGATCATCATATCTCCCCCAAACTAAAACTATCTACGTCAGTTTAATGGGTAAGGTATCTTCATTTTTTAATTTAGGTGTTGGATTTTTTGTTCGATTTTTTTGAGGTTATAATTATTGAAGGTTAATGTTTTCATTGATTATAACTGATAACAACTATCCTATATATAGGATACAAGAGATTATTCTAGAATAATAACAATGGGCTTGGGCCTAATACAAATCAATAAGTAATAAATGTTGATTGATGACTTGACTTTGAATATTGACTTGACTATTGAATGATGAATCTTGACTTGACTTATATACGGCTAATATCCAAAAATATATGACTAATAATAATTAGGTAAAATTTGTTCCACTTTTATGACAAAGAAAATCTTTGAAAGTTTTAAAATCTTTTAATTGTTATTCTCTTGATTTCGTTTCTATGAATACAAACCCTAATTATTGTATAAAAAGTGTTATAAAAACCACGTCGATTCTCACAAAAATATTAAAAAAAAACCATAATCTTTACTAAAACCCTAAATTTCCGATGGCTGGCTTTTTATCCAGGCTTGTTACCAAGATTTGCCGTGTGCTCACAACCAGGAAGACAGTGGATGATGATGAAGTTGCTCCTCGGCGTAATAAAGTTCGTACCTTTAAAGTTCCTGATCAAAATCTGCTAACAACCAGGACAATGGATGATGAAGACGCCCCTGGGCTCAAGGCGGTGCCTAACTTCCAAGTTCCTGATGAAGTTGAACCGGAAGATGTCATCGACGTAAGTTAATCTTTCACAAACACGACAAGTTTTGTACCAACACTATCTATATCTATCTTTCATAATAAAATATAATGTCTTGCAGCCAGCTGAGATGAACACCCTTGAAAGCAGACTAGGATCTCTCATTCAACACGATACTATTACCCGCGTTCCTGCTTTCAAAGGTATCACATATTCCGTCCTAGTATCATAAATACGAATAAAACTTGACTGTTGAAAAATGTAAGAGATATTCATGGACTCGCGTTGGCAATTGTTCTTGAACGATTGAATTCACATGGTGCATTTCCAGAAGTACATGACAAAACAAGAGCCACCGGAACTGTGCCAACAGTGAAATCAACTTCAAAGATCAAAAAGTGTACCGGATACGGATCAAAGCCAGAAAGCTATGTATCTTCGGTATGATATGGCAGCTATACTTTGTTTTTTCCTATTTGTGAAATAAGTATTCAGTTTGTTTCATTTTTGTATTTTAAGCAGTGTGTGGAAGGTATGGAAGTGGTGTGCAAGGAATTCGAAACCACAAGTAAAGTCCCTCAGGGCCATTCAGTAGATGATCTAATCACAGAATTTCATTCTTGTTTAGACGGCAGTCAACTTCTCAAAGTACTAAATGTTTTAATGCTTAGGATATTGGTGAGATTAGCCCCTAAACTCATCTACATATAATTTTTATTGGTTTCAGTTCATTGTATTGACTTTTTCTTCAAACACAGGATAACGCTGAGTGTACATCGTCATTGTATACTCACAGTCTCTAAAACCACTTGACCTTCTAGATGCCGTCTCCACCATCAAATGAATCATTTGTGCCACAAGAAATAGGAAGTTTTCAAATTTGGTTGTACAAATGCTTGATCAAACTTACAAAGATCTTAAAGTACCCATAGACTAAGGTTGACCCCTTGATCACATTCTCTAAATCATTCATGAATCTCTGCAAACCTCGGATGATGAAATCAGTAAGTTTATATAATACTTTTTGTATATCTTAATTGTCTATTGTAGGTTGAATTCTACCTTCTTCTAAAATGTTTCTGCCACTACTATGAGGCAAACTTATAGAAGTGGGAGCAAGAGTAAAAGACTTGCATATGCTCAAAAACTCTACTATAAGACTTTGTAAGCTTCCTTGCACTGCAATAAAGTCATCTATTCTTGTGTTTCCATATATATAATGGAACCCCAACCTATAATACTTGCCTACATCGATCTTAATCTTTAGGTATTATATTTTTTAGTAGATTACATGATTAACTCATGTAATATGTGTTGAACACTTGTATTAATTGTGTTTCTTATAAAAATATTAGACGTTGGCTGCTGCAAGACTATTGACAACAACGAGGCCTACTGGCCAAACACGGTGGGGTAATTCAATGGGAAATAATCCAATGCCTGCTGCACATTGTGCAGGTGCCCAATTGAAGGTCGGTTCTTTCTTTTTCTTTGTTTGACTTGGTTGGGTTGCTCAAAATTTTACAATTTAAAATTATTAGCATAATAGCCTGGTTTGTTGCATAGGATGATTTGGGGAGTTTTATTGGCGTCTTTTGACCTAAGATAAACTGTTTATATTACTTGATTAACCTAAATGGGTTGAAGTTGACGCCTAGGTGAAAAGTCTAACTGATACGGATCAAAGCCTGAAAGCAACTACAAAGATCGAAAAGTCTAACGGATACGGATCAAAGCCTGAAAGCCGAGCTGTATCTTCGGTATGATATGGCAGCTATACTTTGTTATTTCCTATTTGTGAAATAAATATTCAGTTTGTTTCATTTTTGTATTTTAAGAGAGGGGTTTCAGCAAAGGGGTCAAAAGCAGAGTCTATAATGTTTGTTCAAGATAAATCCGGACCAGTGGGTAGCAGGTAATATGAACCTCCTCCTGTTTTTTTTCCTTTTTCTCTAATATTCTTATCCCTCATTAGCCTACTGATAAATGTGAGCTTCTTATTTTGTGGTTTTAGGTTAGCTTTTACTCCCACAAAACCTCAAAGGGAAAGACATCCAATGCCACAACCATCTGTAATTGGCCATACAAACTGGAATGAGGCTACCCCTACTGTTTCACACGGTTTTAGGACCTTCACAGTTTCAAGATTGTATTCATACCCAGATCACATAACCCCTATCACAAGAGAAATCCAAGCTCCGTGTAGAATTATATCCGGTTTTAACTCGACCCAGAAAAGATTTACGCGAAATAAGGTCTAGAGATCATTACATATGGCTCTCCTGAACAGGTGTGGCCCTTAGCTATTTAATGATGAACTTTTTCATGTGCATTATTTTGTTAAAAATGTTTACTGAATGCACAAACTATTCAATTGCAGTCTGTAGAAGGTATGAAAGTGATATGCCAGGAATTTGAAGCCATAAGTAAAGACCTTGAGGTCTATTTAGTAGACGATCTAATCACAGATGCTGACAGGCTTGTGTCTTGTTTAGTTGCTAAGGTACTACAGATGTACCGTCTGCTTCTACTGAAATACCTTCTGGTAATGGCATGGAGATCGACAATTCTGATCTTACTTTTGGAATTCATCCATTCTACATTGAAAAAAGGTAAATTGTTTAGTTGTCCAGTTGCTTTTATTGAGCAAGGGATTTTAAGAAATACTTTAAAGGATCGTGGATTTTAGCCAAATCAAGTGGTACAACAAAGGTTGATCAGTTGATTTTGGACTCTTATATGCTTATCTAATGTAAGGTATTTTGTGCTCTATAGGTTTTAACCATGTAGAGGCTAAAGGATTCGAGTTTTTGGCACCTACTACTCGCAGAAATTCTATGCGTGTATTGCATGCTATGCAGCTTAAAAAGCCTGGTACTCATTCCCTTTTTTTCATACATTGCAGCACTATTTAATAGGGGTTGAATATTTGAGGCATTGACAAATATGTCAAAAAATTTTGGGGAAATTTTTGTTACTACTCGAATCATGTATGGTTCACTTGACTCGAACCACTTTTTGTGCATATGATTAATGTATTTCTGATCACAAAACACACACTTTTACAAAATATAGTTTCTTTTTTATAATTTGACGAGTTTGGAAATGGGTCAAAAGTGTTTGGGTCAAAAGTGGCAAGTTTTATCTAAGAAGTGGAATTAGGTACGATTTCTCGACTCAAATCGCTTCCTCCCAAAATTTGAAGTTAATTTATGATCATAGAACTTGTATTAATTTAACAGAAGACTCGTTTCCTTTTTAGCTAACTTTGACCCGCTAGAGATAGAACACAATGTGGAATATCTTGAAATATGTCTTATTTGTCTTTTTCCATTTGTGCATTGTAGTTTTATTGGAAGCAAGTCCAGGCGTTGGAAAGACGAGTTTAGTACTCGCCCTTGGAAAGTTTTATAAACTTTTCAGAACAGGTCAATAAATTTATAAATTTCCATTTATAGATGAACTTTTTCGTAGGCATTATTTTGGTTTCTAATTACACAATTTGATGCAGCTTATAGTGGAGTAATTCAAAAGAAGAAATAGCTGGCCTAAAACAAATGTTTGAGAAACATTGGGCGTATTACTTAGTTATTTGCATAAATTGTCCCTGTGCTTTGTCGGGTTTATTGAAAATGGTCCATAATCTTTTTTTTCCCGGATCCTCTCCCTATAGGTTTGCCTCGCATCGGGTTTGGTCCCTTGACCACTAATTCGGTTAGTTCGCCGTTAATTGGTAGTTTAGATGGCGGAAATGACATAAATACCCTCGTAAGTGTTTCATAAATGGTCCTTGTTTGTTGTGTGTTTTTTGGTTTTTTGTTTTTTTTTGTTTTTTAATTTTTTTAATTTTCAACTTTTGAACGTTTTACGTTTTCATCCGTTTTTAACTAGTGAACATTTTACATTTTCATCCGTTTTATGTGTTTTCATACGTTTTTGTCCTTTTTGTACGTTTTCATATGTTTTTTACATATTGTCCGTTTTTGTTCGTTTTCATCCGTTTTTACCTCTTTTCTTTCGTTTTTACGTTTTTTACGAGGGTATTTATGTCATTCTCAATATCTAAACTGACAATTAACGGTCAAACTAATGGAATTAGTGGTTAGTGAACCAACCGATACAGGTCAAAACCATAAGGAGAGGATTCAGAAAAAAAAAGTTTATGGACCATTTTCATTAAACAAACAAACCACAAGGATGATTTATGCAATTAACTCAAAGTAATATGACGATGCTGTCTGCACACCCAATTCTAAAAGTCGACGCAAATGCTGATGAACGTAAGAAGAAATCAGTAAAAAAGGAACTATTCAAAGAAGACAAGCTTCCAAACAAAAAACCAAGGCAACAAGACGAGACAAATGACATGTAATAGTTTTTATATAACATTTTCCTAATGTATGTAAGCTACTCTATAAGAAAAAATATCTTAACTAATAGGCGAGCGCGACTGCTTCCTACTATTCAAGCACTAATTTTGCTAAACCAAGTACAAGTAATTTCATATTTGGCATATTGTATTGAACAACAAACCACACATAGCATAAAGCATAAGCATAACAATGAGTTTCATAAGTGAGACACTAACATACGCAAAAAAGGGACTTCAAATTACCACTTCATAGTTCATACAAAAGATAGACCTATAAGACACAATAGCAAACATAATATAAACACTACGACAAACGACCTATACAAACCCCCTTAAATCCTAAGACACAAAAGCAAAACACTATTACTACAACTAATCATCATCCAACCTACACCCTAAAACCTAAGACACACTACCACACAAACAGGCTAATGCAACAAAAAGTTTGTAATGGTATATTTTTGTTGCAAAATTGCAACCGTAACGCAACAAATTACCAACAGAATTTGTATCGACAAAGAAAATGGTTGCAAATCCGTTGCAAAATATATACTAATTTCTTTTATATATATTGTTATTTTTTTGGTTTCAAATCCGTTGCAAATAATACAAAATTGCAACATAAATGCAACGAAAGACAAAAAAATAAGCCTAAAAGAAATTACAATTTATTTTCCGGTGCATATTTTCATAATTGCAATGGAAATGCAACGAAAGACAAAAAAATAAGTCTAAAAGAAAGTACAATTTTTTTTCGTTGCAAATCCGTTGCAAATTTTCATAATTGCAACGGAAATGCAACGAAAGACAAAAAAATAAGTCTAAAAGAAATTACAATTTATTTTCCGTTGCAAATTTTCATAATTGCAACGGAAATGCAACGAAAGACAAAAAAATAAGTCTAAAAGAAAGTACAATTTATTTTCCGTTGCAAATTTTCATAATTGCAACGGAAATGTAACGAAAAACAAAAATATAGAAGAAAAGCGTTTATGATCTAGGTAGTAACAACATTCCGTTCTAACTAGTCTAGTTTCTATTACATTCATAAACAGACACACCCAATTAAAACTAATTTTCAAACAACCTTAGACATCAACACATTACGCATAATTAAAACTAAGTTAAGAGGATTATAGAACCTATATATGTATTTATTATAAACGAGTAGGGTACTCGCGCGTTGCGGTCAACAGACCATTGCGCAACAATCAATTACACACAACACTACACAATCAAGTAGTAGAGTCATCCCGTTTGCATCGCACGGGTCTGAACGCCTCATTAGTATTAAGAGTAAGCACATGCATATGACATGTGTTAGATTGGTAACTATACACACACATAACCATTGTTCAGTGTTATATTTTTGAACTTATTGACACCGAATCGAGTAAAAATGTTTAAAAAAAACATTTCTATTACACGGTTCTTGGAAAATAGTTCTCATTCTTAAATTATATGACTAAAAATAATTCTCATTCTTAAATTAAATGTATTAAGAGTAAGCAAATACATATGACATATGTTAAATATACACATACATAACCATTGTTCAATGTTTGTGAACTTATTGACATCGAATCTAGTAAAAAGGTTTTTTTAAAAACCCGTGTATTACATGCCTTTTAAGCTAGTTCTTCTATAAAACACAATTTTTGTCAACTATATAATAAAGTTTTTCTAAAAATAACTTTTATCATCGTGCTGCCGTGGATTTGTAAACACCAATATTTTGAAACCCGGTTCGACCCGGCAGGTTGAACCGGTCTCGGTCAAAAAAACGAGTCAAATTAACCTGGTTTATATTTTTGAAACCCGATTAGACCCACCAGGTTTGGAGCGACCCGGGTTAACCCGGTTTTCGAGACCCGGACAGGTTTCAGTTTCTTAGTGTTTTTTGATAAATAAAACATGTTAATTGTATATATTTGCGACATAATTATATTTTTACGTGTTATATTTATTAATTAATAAATAGTTTTGATGCTCAATATTCTGAGATATTTCATGATTTATAAATTTATTTTCATCTAATCATTGAAATTTTTTAATTTTTTTTTATGGAAGACCGGATTAATCCGATTGTCGAACCGGTAACTCGACTGAATCGATTAGTGACTGGTTTTTAAAAAATGGGTAAAAACTCAACTGAAAAAGTCAAACCCCCCAAAAATAGTTTGAATCAATGTAACGTTGCATTGACCAAACCTGCATGCTAATATCTTGTCCAAAAATAAGAATAGATCATCATATCTCCCCCAAATTAAAACAATCTACGTCAGTTTAATAGGTAAGGTATCTTCATTTTTTAATTTAGGTGTTGGATTTTTTGTTCAATTTTTTTGGTGTTATAATTAGGTAAAATTTGTTCCACTTTTATGACAAAGAAAATCTTTTAAACTTTTAAAATCTTTTAATTGTTTTTCTCTTGATTTCGTTTCTATGAATACAAACCCTAATTCTTGTATAAAAAGTGTAACACCCCGCCCCGAAACGGGCCTAAATGTCACATTTACGAAACCAAAACATATGCAAGCGGAAAACTTTCCTAATAAAATGGGTTAAAAATATTTCACCATCAATAAGGAGATACAAAGTCTATAATATAAAGGTATTCATGATAGCAACGGATCTAAAATCCGACTTCTAAACAACTTATAGTGTAGAAGTGGTATACTAGTCCCTGAATATGCTCCAATATGAGCTCTTATGCACTCTTCACTTGTGTCCTAACTTTCCTTGGTTACCTGCAGCGAGGAAAAAATATGCGGCTGAGCTAAAAGATCAGTGAACAGATATAAACAAAACATATAGATCAAGTATGCATTAGTAAACGAAATAGAATACCATAACTCGTGTAACAAAGATCTCATATATCATAAGAGTTGCATAAGTTTCCAATGAAATAGGCTGCCCAACAAAATAGGTAGCCAAACCAATAGGTAGCCAAATGAAATAGGTAGCCAAACGAAATAGAAATCCAAACAAAGCAGATAGCCAAACGAAACAAATTGCCAAACAAAATAGGTCTCCAAATGAAACATGTATCCAAACAAAACATGTAGAAATGCCCCCACGAGCTCGAAACGAAAGTCTAAAGCATGTCACAAGCTTAGACTAAATAATCCAACATACATCATATCATATCATATCAAACTGTACATGGGAGCTGCAGACTCCATAAGTACCCTACAAAATGTGAAATGGTGTGTTGGCACCACACTAATCCATTCACCAAAACAAAAACATGTAGGATGCATCCATACGCACCCTACAAATTAAATCATATATGGCTAAGTGCATAATAGAGCACATAAAATG